>VMDR010022877.1:0-15948 GCA_007922815.1 Macrotus californicus | reverse complement strand
TTTCCTTTTCTCTCTCTCTCTCTCTCTCTCTCTCTCTCTCTCTCTCTCTCTCTCTCAATATCATTCCAAAAGCTGGTAATTCCAAAATCTACTACTTTGGAGAAGCAAGCTGTTCTTAAGAGACAACAGGCTGTCTGGTGGTTGGCTTTTCTAACTTGTTGGCCAGTCAATATCGTAAACATATCCCTGCAACCACCTGCTTCTAACCAAATGTGTGTCAAGTTTTTGTTGTATGAGTCAACCCTGCAGGAAATACAACGGAAAATATTCCCATTTGGGGCTCTGGAATAGAAAGAAATATAGTCCGTCTCAGGCTCTATACCAAAGTGAGGGAGAAAATATTTTTAATATGTGATTCAGAAAATTAAAATTCATCAAAGGGAAAAGGACTGATGCCCTGGAGCTTACTCATCGAACAATATTTTCTAAGTACCTACCTAGAAAGTCCTGGACATACAGAAGAAATCATAAAAATAAATGCCTTGCCCTCAGCTGATCCTCTGGTAGGGGAAGACAGATTTTCTTTCATGTACAAAGGCAGAATTTAAAGATAAATTGTGATAAGTATACAGTGACTCCAGAACACACCTGGGTTTTATAGGTCTCTCACATCAACATCCTCTTTTCCACTTTCTTTCCAACTTTAAGCACCACTCAAAACATTAACAGAGTAGACAGCTAGCTGCTCTGTTTTTGGCCTTTCCTCCTGGGATTCCATTTTTAAATATTGATAACAGTAATATTTTCACTCTAAAATGATTTGTCAATAGTAGGAGTAAAATACACATGCTAATATCAACAATAAAATATGTCCATGTTGAAAAATGTCAAAGAGTACAAAAAGCATGGAAAGCATAATTTCCTTCTCAACACACACTCCTGCTTTCCAATTCCCCTTGCCAGAGGCAAGTACTATTATCAAGTTCAATTTTTCACATCGGTGCATGTACATGTGTCCAAATCAAAGAAATATTCAAAGCACACACAAGAATCCACAAATGCAGAAACTCCTTTTATTCTTCTTTGTACACAAATGGGACCATTTTATGAACATTATTCTCTATCTTGCTTTAGAGACCAGACCATAATATATATATTACTAGCTCCTCCTTTTTTCCAGCTGTACAATATTCTACCAAATGGATGCACCATAATGCATTTAGGAATTCATAATGGAAATCTAACCTCATTACTCCTTTGTGTAAAATCTTCAGTGTCTGATGTCACCCTCCAACCCTATCACACACATAGTAAAATGAAAACCCCAAAGAAAGCAAGCAATCCTCGTGGCTGGGAAGTAAACAGTGAATAAGCTGTTCAGGAAAAAGTTCTATTTCCACTGAACTGTTCACTGTTTTACACTGCATTTTCATTTCACTCATTTAGGCCTTCAGTCTTCTTTTTCCTCCTTGTAATACTGTCCTTCAGTCTAACAAATCGTACATGATGTTCAAACTCATTTTAGATTTTTGTTCCCAGGAAGCACACCCTACCTCAAGGCCTCAGGTACAAATTGAGTCATGCGTGGCTCTGATGTCTGCACAGCGACCAGTACTAACTTCCATTAGATTATTTATTACACGATATGGGGACTGTGGATTTGCTTGAGTGTCTCCTTTACTTAACTATCAATTGCAAACCCTGTGCCTTATCAATCTCTGTAGCAATAGGCATAGCACATCATTTACTCATTATAGGCCAGGAAAAATTCATCGTATGCCTCACCGAATGTAAAAAATGGTTTATGACTCCAATCCAGTGCTCTCCCCACTATAGCCAAAAGCTACCAAGATGAATCTGTGCTAGGGACATATTCAAGCCCTGTGATGCGAATTGGGGTCCCCAGACTGGCACTGTCAACATCACATGGGCACTTGTCAGAAATGCAAATCCTTGTGCCGCACGTCAGAGGTATGGAATCAGAGACTGAAGCCAAGGCCCACCACCTGGCTTTAACAAGCTCTCTGCATGACTTCGGTGACCACTCAACATTCAGAACCACTGTGTTAGCATATGTCCCTCAATTCTTTCGCACCATCTCTCCTACCATGATCAGTGCTGCTCCACACATTGGAACCACCCACTGGGCAAAGCAGCAGAGTATCACCTGTCCTGTTGCTATTTCCTTCCATCTTGCAGCAGTTCTAATCATGCCCCACCGCAATGACTTCCCGCAATCGGATCTGTCTGAAGGCCAACTGTAAATCCGAGGGAGATTAAGAAAAATGAACCAAGTTTCAAAGGAGGCGATTACCCGCACAAAGTCATGCTAGCCCTCCTGTTCCTCGTCAAGGCTCTCATGGGGAACATTTCGTTAAAGAGGGACGAGGCCTCCTACACAGACAGAGAAAACATCCCTCTCCGTAAAACGCAGAGAGCACTTCCTGTGGGAGATTAGGAATGACAGGGGGCCCCTGCATTGCACCTACCTACAGCTCTGACGAAGAAGGAAAGAAAAACGAAACAAGGAAACTGTATAAAACAAATTTTAAAAGAAGTGACGGAAAGCAACTCCTGTTTTCCCACAAAAGATCATCCAGCTCTAAGAACGAAGATGCGCTGGTGCTGGGCGCAGAAGTGTTTGATGTTCCTTTTATTTGTCCTATGTCTCGGCCTTCGTTCAGATAAATTGAAACAGAACAGCTTCGTCTGGGCAGACTGAGTGCTACAATATTTAATACTATGTTTGCTCATTCTTGTGCAATTCAAATGAATGGATGTATTAAGAAGAAAGACAGAGGAAAAAATGCTTTCAGTCTCACAAGCTTTCCTCTCATGTGGCCGACTTGGTCAATATAATCCATCCACGCCTGGTCCTCTCATCCACTGGCCCTCCAAAACGAATTCATAACATCTTCAGATGGCTCCTACTGATCCTAATCCTGTGTGAAAGTTTCCTGTGTTCCTTAATCATGCTGAAAAGACAGTCCAGCCAGGCAGCTTTAAAGACATATGTCTCCTTCGCCTGGAGACAAAGAAAAATAAACCTAATCCATCCTTGCAGATAAATTCATCAAAACTCAAGGCCTGTGGAAATGTTTACTAGGGTGTTCTCTGTTTCTTAGTAGAAGGGACCTGACAGATCATCCAACCCAATCCCCCGAAGCAGAGATAAAAATAACAGCATCAGGGCCGCGGTTGAATCCAGGGTGGGAGAATCAGGCCTTCTAATTGAACGGCACAATTCTTCTCTGCCGCTGCAGGGAGGGGCAAGCACTGCCGGCACGTGGGGGCCATCTGTGCCTCTGTCATACAAGGACTGCACTTAAAGATTCTAGGCAACCTACACCAGGTGAAGCAAAGGCATGCTCTAGCACTTTCCCTTCTTAAAAGACCATTAGCACATTCCTGCGAGACATAACAGCACATTTAAGAATGCTTATCTACAATAGGCTTTGCTCGGGAAAATATGAAGTCATATAATATTAATATTTTTCCTGAAGCTGTAGCAGTTTTTGTTCTAAAACCCGAAATGATCCCGGAAACACGAACCTAGATAAGACGGTCACCAAGAAGCAGGGGCATTTTTAACTTAAACCTGTGGCAGGGTGGGAATGTAAATTATCAAATAATTTTTAAAAGACAAACCAGATTATACAAGGGCAATAAGGGTAGTTTATGAAACCCCTGATGACTACAATGTAAACAGTAGTGAGCACTGGGTCCTTTAATCCTCACCTCATTTTCTTTCATATATGAAGTTAACAGCCTTCAAATATTTTATGATCATTTTTAAGTAGTCTCCATCTGATTTTCTAGTTTCTTTGTGGTCAAGATCTAGATTTCCTAAAAAGAGTTCATAATTCTAATGTTAAATCAAACCCCCACCCCTCCACTAATCCAGAGTCTCCTAGCGCCTACTTTACTGATTATCAGGGCTCCCCCCACCGTCATTCCACAATCCTGATTTATGGTATACTGTTTGGAGCAAAAATTAAGATATCCTATTGGATTGAGAACACAATGCATGTTTCTTTGAGGCCCTACCTGTATCACATAGCACATACCATCAAGTAACTCATCAGGTACCCATACACAGGGTATTTACCTGGGCACTTAACACCCCAATATTTTCTCTTGTTCCCACTGTGTTTTTTCTTCTAACAAAGAACAGCTGCCAAATGATCATGGACCTCCTTAGAGTAGGACCCCAATGAATAATTATGGAAGGACTAATATAGATACACAATCACCAACTGATGCTGAAACTATTGGGTGAAAGTCTGGTGAGGCATAAAATTTTCGCACGGTATCTCCCCACAAATTACTTATTGATTGGTAAGGGGAAAATAGTAGCTTTACAGTGGAAAGACTTAACAGAAACCATCTTAACCAAGCGAGCAAAGTTTGTATCATCAACACTGAGACAGACCCATATTAGGCATTTCATGATATGATGCACAGAAAAGAACACACATTCACTTCTATAGGTTTTTCACCCAGAAACGCAGGACGTGCACTCACAGGGAATGTCATCAGATGCATGAAGTGAAGATAATTCTGCAGAACAACTGGCCTATAATGTTCAAAAATATAAAACTCAAGAAAGACTGAAAAAAAAAACAGATCGAAAGAAATGGAAAATATACAACAACCAAGCACAGTGTGCCCACCTGACCTGGTCCGAGAAATTCAAACATCTATAAAGATCATTGTGGGGACAGGCGACCAAATTTTATACGGCTACAGATAGGATAATCACATTGTGCGGATGTTACATTTCTTGATCATGATGATTATCCTGTGGTCAGAAAATACACTGAAGTATTTCGAGGTCATAGACAAAATGTCCCCAACTTGCTCCCAAATGATTCGGAAAAAACATACAATATGTATAGGTAGATCGCAAATGATAAAACCAATGGGTCAAAATGTAAACAGCTAACTGATGAATATAAAAAGATCCTTGCATTGCTCTTCCAACTTTTATGTAACGTTGAAATTATATCACAATAAAATGTAGCCTTCTATGGCAATAGTGACTAAAGCTTCTCAATAAGTCCCCACATGGTGTCGTTTTCCTCTTTGGGCACCTGAGTAAACTGAGAGTTCCAAGGGGTCAGGGTCTCTGCAACAAGAACACCCAGCTGATTGGTGGCTGTGATGGTTAATTGTATGTGCCCACTTGACTGGGCTAACAGATGCCCAGATAGATGGTAAAATGGTCCTTCTGGGTGTGTCTGTGACCACACTTCTGGGAGAGATTAGCACTGGAATTAGTAGCCTGAGCAAAGCAGATGGCCCTCACTGCCAATGCACGTGTCCTCCAACCCACTGAGGGCTGGGACAGAACAGAAAGGCGCAGGATGGATGAAGTTGCTTTCTTTTGTGTCAGGACACCCAGTCTCTGCCCTTGGACATGGGCACTCGTGGTTCTCAGGCCTTAGGGCCCAAACTAAGCCTTCTTCCACTGACTCCCTTGGTCCCCTGGCCTTCAAGCTTGGACTGGGATTGTATCACTGGCTTTCCTGGGCTTCCAGTTTGTAGATGGCAGACCACAGGACTTCTCAGGCTCTATAATCACATGTGCCGATCCCTCATAATAAATCTCTTCCTGTATATCCCTAGAGATCTTAACCATTCTGTTTCTCTGGATAACCCTGACTAGTCCAAGGGCAGAATCAGAATTTTAATCCAGAACTATAATATAATCTAAGACTTTCCAACCTACCATGCTGTTTTTTTCTAGGCCCCCTTGTGCCCAGACAGAGAGAAGTGGCATGGACTTCCATGGAGCCCTTTCTTGCTTCTGCTTCTGAGCTGTGCCCAAGCTCTCATCTTGTAAATAAATGAAGCATGCCCATCATCTGTTTGGCATGGCTGAGAAGGCTGCATTATCCAACCTCAGCTCAGGTCATAGAACATCGGGTAGTAGCATTGCCATACACAAAGAAGCTATCCGTCATCTGGAAAAGATATTCCAGTTTCTGCTTTCCCTAGTCACCTATTTGACATTAGGAACAAAGCTGATTTCTGCTTCCAAAGACTGTTTTCTCTAAGAGCAGATCTATTATTCTAATGATTCATTGTGCCAAAAAGTTAATGAGACCAATAAAGAACGAGGGAAAAGATTGGGTTCTAAGAAATCAGGAGGATAAATATTATATGGAAGCTAACACTAAGACACTGGGGCATGACAAAGCAGATAAGTTCAGTTTAGTACAAGAGTCTCATTAGCAAACAGAACCAATGCACAGCCTTCGAAGGAAGAAAATCTTAATGATTCGTGGTGTCTCTACATGATCAGATTATTAACAATAATCAGGAGAGTTAAGAAAAATAAAAAGGTAGCTACCATGTACCGAGTGCCTAATATATAAAACATCCTGTGTGAAGTAGTTCTCTTATGTTCTCTCATTTCATGCCAAATGTTAAATGACCGAATATTTTCCAGATGAAAAAGTGAGCTCAGGGAAGTTGCACTTTTCGTGGACACAAGAATCTGGGGCTGAAACACAACTTCCCCACAGTTTCGCTACGTTGTTACATCTGCAAACTGGAGTTATTCAAATGGAGGATGGAGACCTGGGGGTAGAAACTCTCTGTAAAAGGAGCAAGAAAATCATGGAAGTGACAGGCTGCTTGTAAACAGGCAGCATGATGAATGAAGCAGAGCTTTCGAGCTAGAGAGAGAAATGTCAGCGATCAGCAGATCTAGATCTCTCTTCACTACGTTGGAACATTTACCTAACCTCGTGGAGGATATCAGTTCTCATCAGGCCGTAACACCTACATTTTAGGTTTGTTATGAGAACTAAATGAGGTGATGTGTGTAAAGCATCAGGTAGTGATTTTGATACTCAAGGACGCTGGAGAAGGTAATGTATGTACATGTAACGTTGCATGTGTTTCTGACGTTCATACTGTGCTCACGGAGATACTGTAAGGACATCAGTTGAATGTTCCTTCAGAAAAAAAAATAGTCACCGTGAATCTCTTCTCTTAGAAATGCATGGCTGAAAACAGCCCATGCTCCACCTCTTCAGGTTTTCAAAATGTGAGAAATCCCGAAGAAAAGAGAACATGCATTTATTTAGCGCCCACTGGTGCCGTTAAGTAGTTTTATAAGTTCTAAAAAAAAAATGACACACAGATATCTCAACTAAGATACACTTACCACATACTCACAGTCTGCCAAAAACTGAACAGAAAGAGGTGGCAGATTATCCTGGTACAGAGAAGAAATGAAGCTGTGGGCTGACATCTGAGTTTCGGCCCCTTTCTCATCTCTCTGGACTCAATTTCTCACATGGCTGCTGAGAAAAGTTAGCCTATTTTTTTCTCATGTAATATTTGTAGACACAAACTCCACAGTGTTTTCAGGAGCAGTAGTAATAATTCTGGTAGTAACTGTAGTGTCGGTGATTTGCTGGTGAATGACAATTATTATTTTTATTATCATTATTATAGTTAACAACTATAGGTCACTACTATGCACTATCCTAAGCACTATCTTTTTCCTATATCCACTCATGTAATGTGACGTTTTCAATGAGCCTGAGTGATTAGATGACTCCCCTAAGGTCACATCAGGGTAACTGCTGTTCACTGAGGGTTGGGAAAGATTTTGGAGTCGTCAACACAAGCAATGAAGAAACACAGGAATTCCAGATGCAGGGGAATATATCTAGTGTTGAAGTGTAGGAAAATGATTTGGATCAAACAGAGAATGTTAGGTTTGGAACACCAGATGTGGCCACCTACAAGGAGAAGATTAACTCAGGTAATTGCCCAGCCCCAACCCTATGCTTAATTGGAGCTTATCAAGTAACAATGCATTCTGGATGGAATTTTCACTTCATCTGGTTGACCTGGGATTCCTGGGTCAGGATGAATATCAACATTTCAGAGGATAATTTAAACCTTGGAATTCAGTTCAATCCACGATGACATGAACAAAATACTCTGTGTGTGTGTGTGTGTGTGTGTGTGTGCACGCGCGTGCGTGCTCACGGGTGTGTGTGACTATCAACCTGCTGCATGGATTTCTTTTCAAAAAGTTACCCCATGGAGACAAATAGCCTCAGGTTAATACACAAACTATATATTCTGCTTTTGACTGCAGGCTTAACTTGTCAGCGCTAATGATTTACATAGTGATCCTCTCTCTTCCTGCCCTGAAAGTTGCACTAGCTTCAAGCTATGTGTTCTGTTAAGAGTCTTGAGGAGCGAAACCTTCCCTATTTCAAGCTGGTTTTATTGTCAGTTCCTTTCCAGGGGTGATATGAAATCTGGATAATGCAGGTGAACTGGAAGCAATGTTGCTGCTGAGAAGATGAGTGGGTATTATTTTTTTTAAATAGGTAAATTTATTTTAAAGAGTGAATACCACTTCACCATTGCACATTCCTACCTTGTCCTTCACAGTGAATGTTTATGTCATCCAGAGTTCTGGATCATCTCGGCCATGGTGCATGGTATACCCCCCAATAAGCTGCTGACTAAGTACATTCATCTACGTTTGTCCAATTATCTGTAGGCACTTCAGAATAACAAGTTAATCAATTGTATTGATTTTGAAAGTAAAGAGTGAATAAATCCATGGAATGTCATATTAGTTTCTGAATTCTCTTGTGCGTGTGTTTAACAAAACGATATACATATGGATATTCTACCCATGAACTTCAACTTTTTTATGAGAGACGATATGTCAGGAAAGTTTGGGGGCAAAATTTAATAGCAAATATATTGATGTTTGAGATTTGAGTCAGCAGCTTTCAGCTGGCTGACCCTAGGCAAATTACACAATCCTATTAAAGTTGTTTATGTCTACAAATTGAAATATATTACAGGGTGTATCTCATAAGGGTTTTGGAGGCATTAAATAAGGTATGTCATGGGATTCATCCAAGTGCGGGCATAAAAGTGTTCAAAATGTTGGCCATTAGTTGTATTATTAACAACAATCAGATTTCCTGGTTTCCTTAAGAGGGGTCTACAGACTGGAAATACCTGTGAAACAGTCTAGACTTCTTGTAAAATGCCTCATTTTCATAAACACAAAAGTCAGTGCAAATTTTAGGTGAACGTATAATTTATCTTAGAGAATGAACTTAACCTTCACTGTATCTAAAAATACTTCATCAGAAACATTCAGCATAGTAATTATCCATCAGTAGGAAAGTGAATTGTCTGAGTGGAAGTAGAGTTTGGGGGGTATGTATGTGTGGAAGGGCTGGAAAAATGCTTAAATAATTACGCATCCAAAGTTTCATTCCATTCAATATTTATAAAACGTGCCGATGTTAGCTTCTACTTCAACGAATACTTTAAATTATAGATTTTTTTTTTAACCTGTTCAAGAATTTAAAGATCAAACCCTTTCAAAATTTTGCGGAAAACAGCACCTGAATAGCACTAAGTTACTTCAATGTAATAGCTTTTATCAAGTATGTGTTAATAATGCTCCTTTTAGGCAACCTTCTTTCCTGGTGTTACAGATTTAATATTTCATTGCAATGCACATTATTATGATGGTAGTGAGCCTACATTTGCATGCCAAGAATACTTTGTCATCCCCCACTGTATTTTTCTTTCAGGGAATCGTTTTGACTCCTATCCAGCTCAAAAGAAAGTAGTCCTTCTGACTGGTATTCCTCTCCGGTGGCCTGGGCCAGGGTGAAACCCAACCCCAAAGGGGGAATCTGTCTGCGGCATGTTAATGCTTTGTTTTCAGGGGAAGGACAATGAAAACTCAACCCCTGACTTGATGAGTTAGAAAAGTTTTCCTTATGCTGACACTTTTACAAAATTTAAAAGAAAACACCAGACCATTACGGAGCTTGCTGATGAGCAGGACCAGAGGATTATACATTTGCAAAAACTCTTTATAGTCTCCAGTTCCAAAGTGGGCATCTTTTCTTCATCCACCTCAGAGGTTCTCTTGGGAGAGAGGTGCCTCACATACAGACTTTTCCTTCTCCATCACATACATCGCAGGGAGCAGCTCCCAGGCTGAGGATTTCCTTTGTAAATACAACCAGGCTTCCCTGCTGGGTCATAGGATGAAAGCATCTCTTGGGGCTTGCCATCTCAAGCAATACAGCAGCAGTTCACCTTCTACCACCCAGATCCAAGCCTGGTGAAGGTTCCTAAAGAAAAACTTAGCTACAAAAGCCTGCCTCCAACCTTCACAAGACAATTCCGCAGCATTCCTGCATTTGGGGTTTCCTGACCTGGATGATGCATCACCCAGAACCGGGCATGGTAGGCTGTCTCAAGGGACACAATCTGGGGGAACCTGACACTAGGAGCTCACAAGGCAGGGCGTGCCTTTGAAAGCCTCATTCAGTGACTACCTCTGCAAGGATGTCCATGACTAACCCAATTCTCAGTCTGCATCTGCCATTGTAAATCAGAAAGCAGTGCAGCCCCTGGATTTAGGGGATCACATATACCATGTGACCACATGGCATACTTACAGGCTAACCTCGCCAGGTCTTCCCTACCTTATCGTGGTGGTGCATTGTCGGATTTCGGAGTCCATGTGTTAAGGAGTCTGCTCTGCAGTGCAACCTGCAAACGTGGTCATCTTGGCAGACTCCTCACGAAGGGAGTCACCACAGAGGGAAACTCCACCTTCTGCGATGCTGAGTGACTCGAAGAGGACTTTGGGCAGGCAGTGTGGTCATTTAAGAAAAGACAGAAGGAGGTCTCCGAAAGCCTGGTTTCCAGCGTGGGTCCAGGGTCATCTCGATCATCCTACTTAGCTCTCTGGGTTGTTGGGATGATCCAGAGAAATACTTGGAAGAGCCAATTGTGGTGTATAAAAGTAAGACATCTCCCTATTCCCATGTGCAAAGAACATAAGAAAGAACCAAATAAAGTAAGAGAGGAGGTGGGAAGAATCATAGGTTTGGAAATGAGCTCCTTCTGCCTTCCCGTCCCTGTTCCCCACTGAAATGGCCACTCTGGGACGGTGACTAAGTCTTTCTGAACCTGAGTTTCTTTACGTGTTGAGGGGACATGCGGGTGATGTTCATAGCCTTATCTCACAGTCCACGTAAAGGCTAAATAAGAATTTTTTTTCACATCCCGAAAGGCACCAGGCATTTAAGCACTGTTAGTTCCCTTGGTCCTGCCTCTACATATTCTCCAACTTCCACCTTGACAACTCTTTCTCAAGTCATTAAAATATATAGGTCTTCAACTATATCTGTAAAGAACAAAAATAGAAAGCCTTGGACTTTTCTATGGCAACTTTAGATTATTTAAAATTATTTGCATAAATTAAATTTTTATACTAGACATATAAATTCTACAACAATAACATGTTTTTTTTCTTCTAATGTTTCAAAAGCCTATTCCATAATTTTACAGAGTTTCAGAAGACATAAATTGTCCAAGGGTTTACCCATAATCCTTTCTCATTTCCCCACCCCCTTAATAAACTTACATAGTTTACTAAGTAAATTTAGTGCCATGGTATGGAAGTATGAACTGTGTGTTGATTTCATTGAAAGACTCGTTATTAAATTATTACACTCCGTATCTGACTTGCAGCAAAATGATCAAGATCTAGTTTCCAGCACCAATTGCAAGAGAAGTAAATAAACTTAAAAGCTGAACTGTGTCTCTGGAAAAATATTTAGAAGGAAGAAAGATCATCATGTTCATTGCTTCACTCAAATTGCCATGACTCCCTGCCTGGCCTTGCCGGCCACATTTGCTCAGGGAAGGCCACGTGACAGGACCAGAGGCCCTCCTTCTCGGGAAAAGCAGGCCTGTGTAATCAGAAATGCCACCATGGTGCACAGAAGCCCATCTGTCTGGGGGCTACAGCAATTCGTTTGGGCTCAGTGGACCCCCAATCCACTCCATCTGGCTTTTCTCTGTTTGCTTTTTCTCCCTTCATTGTCTATCTCATTGTTTTTCTCTCATTGCTTCTCATCCTCTGTGTGTTTTGTAAATTCTGTGCTCCTATGAAACGTTCTCACTTTCTACGTTTTCTGCATCAAGGCTCCTTTCTTAGGTTGTATCATCAGTAACGTGACTTTCTCTCTGCAATTTGGGATTTCTGTCTGACTCTCTCTCCTGGCTGCGCAGCCCGTCATCCCTGACTCTTCACCTCCGTCTCACCATCTCATGCCATTTTTGTGCACTTGTGTGTTTGGGGCACAGGGATGGGCACATCTCCATGTTTATTGCTTTGTCTCTTGGCTCCTTTCTGCTTGTTTTCTCTAACTTGTGGAATGGAAGAGTAGCTTAGAACATTGAAATGCATTCCCCCAAGGACTAGTTGGGATGTGGACTATGGCTTCAGCTAAAAAAAAAAACAAAAACCCTAAGACCTTTACAGTGTGAGTCTAATGACAGGAAAAGCAGAGGAGACGAGAGAAACAGTGGCCGTGATCAATTGGACCAGCCATTGCAAATGCATAATGATTTCTGAAAGCACCTCGCGAGGCTGATTATAAATGTCCCTGCAATGGCAGGGACACAATCGGAGGATGAGTGCTGTCAAAACAACACTGCTCTAGGAGAGAAATAACAGGACACAAACACACACACACACACACACAGGCATGCAAGAGGATGACAAAAGGCACACTGCAATGAGAAATTCATCTTTGCTTTCAGGTTCCCAGAGCCCACTAAAATAAATAAATAAATAAATAAATAAAAGCAAAGAAAACTGCACTGTAACCCTGCCACATTCCAAATACAGCCTTTGAGTGGCTGGAGAGTCTGGCTTGCTTTGAGGAGGTACAGGATTTAGTCATGTGTAACAGACATGTTTGCTCCTTCACCAAACTGCATGTCCTCAAAGAAGCTGCTAGAAGCATAGTGGGTGGGCTTATTCTCTGTGGCCAAAGTGCATCGGTCGCAAAGGACATGAGCAACACTGTCCTGGGGAAGGTCACCCTGATAAGAGATCGGAAGGAAGAGATGAAACAAAGAAGCACACGTGCATTTGGAAAGACCCTTGCAGGTGGCAGAGGCACCAGGGAAGTCCCTGCAGAGAGCTGAGTAAAACACAGATCCCAGGCTGGAGTCTCCGTGATACTGTCCCCCAGCTCAGGGCCCACGTGTCCCAGGAACGGGTACTAAATAAACTCAGCAGGAACACAGTCTGTTCAATGAACAGGAGGGTGCGAGCTTTTTGTCTCCTTTTAGCTCCTGTCTGTGTGGACAGGGTTTCCATTTCGACTCAACGGTTCTACTCTTCTTTCTGTTGTCCTGGTGATTCTCAGTTTGAGAGGAGCCCGCAAAATTGCCCAGGCATACCCAAAGCTTCCAGAACTCTCTAAGTTAATGTTGCTGCTCAGAGGAGTTAAGAATTCTTCTGCTCAACTCACACGGGAGCTAGAATCATTTCACTCCTAGTCACCTAACCAGTGAGAACGCACTTCAGTCCAAAGCATCAATTTTCTTGTCTGTCAAATGGAGGGAAGAACTCTGTAAACATGTCTAAAGCACATAGCCAGGTACCTGAAATGTTCAGTAAAAATGTCCTCCTTCTGCACTGGCCAAGGGGCTCACCTGGATGGAGCGGCATCCTGTGCACCAGAAGGTCGCAGGTTTGGTCCCCGGTTAGGGCACATACCTAGGTTGTCAGGTCCTTGCCCAGTCAGGGCACGGAGCAGCCTTTCACATCAATGTCTGTCTGTCTGTCTCTCTCTCTTCTCCTCTGCCTCTCTCTCTCTAAAATCAATAAATGTATCCTCAGGTAAGGATTACAAAAACTGTTCTCCTCTTTTTGCTGTCCCTTCTTCTACATCATCTTTCTCTTACTTCATCATCAGAACCTTTTTAAATGTATACTTTAAAATGGGAAAGCAAAGAAGACAGTTAGATGCTGTGCTAGCCCCTGTATTTGAAGAACAATCCACAGTCACTTTGCCCCTGGTCCAGGCCTTGCTCAGGCCCAGACTGTGAAAGTTTCCTCTCTCCAGAAAGGAAATAAGAGTCACCACATGCAGAAGTCTCAAGGACACTTTTCTTCTCTCAGAGGATTTATATCAGTCTCTGACTGTGATGAGCAAAGCATTTAAAGATGCGTGCAAATACATCGCTGTAGTGGCTTTTGCAATTAGACAGGCAGCTGTGCCTACTCCAGTCTCACTAAACTGTTTATGTTGTAGTCATGAGACCATACCTTGGTTTAATTCAATGAGTCTTACTGTTCTTACCTGCAAGTTGGGGTGGCAGCCCAGCTCACTGAGAACCACCCACATGAGGTTCACAAGAGATGATGTGTTGCCATGGCTACTGAAACACGCTCTGGGATTGCCATACCCAGGTTTGACTCCTGGCCTCACCATTTATTCACTATTTGTCTAAACTATAATTTCTAATGCAAATAACCCTTCCCTTCTGTGTCTCTTTCCTGGACTGGCAATGAACAGAGGATGGCTAGGAGAACCGAACAAGCAAACTTTATAAAGTATCTATTGTAAACACTTAATACTATTATCTGTTTATTTTGATTAATGAAGACCTCCCTGCTCCTCCCCCACCACTTTAATGTCCCTGGACAATGTCATGAGTTTCCTGGTCTTCACTTTATATTCATGGCAATAAAGATCTCTGCCAGGCAGGTGGGCTTTTTAGGATTAGAGAAACAGAAAGATGCGTCCAGGGTTTCATTCCCTGCTGTCCCGCCAATACGCCTCAGCTCTCTGATCAAGCTCATCTGGATTCGCTATTGATTCCTGTGGAAGCCCGGTGATATTTGATATTCTGCAAATTTCAGAGCACATCTGCCTGTTGTGGTAAATACGTACAGAAAAAAAGAAAAAGACAAAGAAGGAGGCAGGGGCATGGAGGAGAAGGAGAAGCAGAAGAAAAAGAAGAGGAAGAACAGCTCATGGACCTGAGCAGGCAAGAATTTCCATTAACTCATCAGGCTTGGGGGGGGGGTCCACAGGCTTTTGCTTCCACCATCACCTGCAACAGATAGGTGTCCCATCTGCAAATTGATGTCACAGCCTATGGTGTCCTGCACCTACCACATGGGGTTCAAATGAGATAAGCAGCAGCTTCTACCAAAATCCTTGCCCAGGGCTCTTCCAAACATCAGGCCCCATGACCCTTTTCTTTGAGTGGTATTCAAAATTCACTCAGCCTGCTACAAAGAGCAAAAAACATGATTTGAGCATGGCGATAGATTGATTTCTTTAAAAAATACACATTTTTATTTTAATGCTTTAACGTGCACAGCCCTTACCTAGAGATATTGGTAAAGATGCAGCTTCTGATTCCATAAGTCAGGGTCGCGGGTAGTGAGTGAAATTCTGCATTTCTAACTAGCTGCCAGGTGCTGCTGCTGCTGCTGGTCTGCAGAGCCTCACTTTGAATGAAAACAGTGTGTTTTACTTCTCCAAGATACAGCATCTAAATGCTCTGAAATGTGGGGTGAGGAAGCCAGTGCTGATGAGAAAACATATCACATCCTCGCTGAATATCCAGATCTTTGAATGTTGACAAGACTGTCTTCCCTGTATTTCAAAACACACGAAGACTCAGCTAGAAACGAGTGGATGCATGACCAAACAATGCCAAAGGGTGTGGGTGCGGGGGCTGTTGGTGTGTATAGGGGTAAACTAATTCTAATGGAAATAATATGTTTAGACAAAAAAATGCTGAAATGTTAAAGGAACTACTGTTTTAAAAAACATGCATAGCCAAGTCAATGCTGTAAACCTTTTATCTTTCTTAATAACATAATTCCATAAATAACTTTTCAGGTATTGAAAGGCAACAAACAACATGCAGGCTGACTAGTTGCCAAAGACAGTTTCCACTTCCATATCAGAAATAAAGTCATTTCTGGTTTCTCCGTGGGCTATCCCATGATAATGGAAATCATCTAACTCGCCTTTAGCTGTATAGCTAGGCTGTGGCTATTCTTCCTCTCTCCATAGTTTCACAGAAATGATTAAATTTTCTAGCACTTTAATTTATTAATTGATGAGATTGGCCATCCAAGTGTATATTACAGGTGTA
>VMDR010022876.1:0-15949 GCA_007922815.1 Macrotus californicus | reverse complement strand
CCTACCATAATTATGTTGCTGTCAGTATCTTTCTTGAAGTCCTCCAAGATTTTCTTTATGTATTTGGGTGCTCCTATGTTGGGTGCATATATGCTTACAATGTTTATTTATTCTTGATGGATCCTTCCCTTGAGTATTATGAAGTGACCTTCTGGGTCTCTTTTTTTGGAGTCTATTTTTCTGATATGAGTATTGCTGCCCCAGCTTTTTTTTCTGTCCATTTGTTTGGAATATTTTGTCCAGCCCTTCATTTTCAGTCTGTGTAGGTCTTTTGTTCTGAGGTCGGTCTCTTGAAGGCAGCATATGTATAGGTCATATTTTCTTATCCATTCAGCTATTCAATGTCTTTTGATTGGGGCATTTAATCCATTTATGTTTAAGGTTATTATTGATAGGTACTTATTCATTGCCATTTTTTCATACCTGTGTTCCTCTATCTGTCACTCTTTCTTTCATGTTCTTAAAGCATGTTCAGTATCTTTTACAGAGCTGGTTTGGAGGAGGTATATTCTTTGAGCCTTCCTTTGTCCAAGAAACTCCTTATTTGGCCTTCCATTTTAATTGAGACCCTTGCTGGATAGAGAAGTCTTGGTTGTAAACCTCTGGTTCTCATTACTTGGAATATTTCTTGCCATTCTCTTCTGGCTTGGAGCATTGCCATTGAGAAGTCAGCTACTAGCCTTATCAAGGCTCCCTTGTATGTTACTTCCCATTTTTTGTCTTGCTGCCTTTAAGATTCTCTCTTCTTCTTGGAATTTTGTCATTTTAATTATAATATGTCTTGAAGTTGGCCTATTTGGGTTCTTCTTGATTGGGACGCTCTGTGTTACCTGGATATGTGACTTTTTCTCTCATCTAATTAGGGAAATTTTCCATCATTAATTTTTTCAAACAATTTTTGTATTTCTTGCTTTTTTTCTTCTTCTGGTAATCCTATTATGAGGTTATTATTACGTTTCATGTTGTCCTACATTTCCTTTAACCCCTCTCTGTTCTTTCTGTGCCTCTTTTCCTTTTCTTGCTATTTCTGGGTGTTTTCTTCTACCTTGTCCTCCAGCTCGCTAACCCGATTCTCTGCTTTATCTAGTCTGCTTTTGATTCCTTCTACTGTGTTCTTCAGTTCAGAAATTATATTCTTCATTTCCTCTTGGCTCTTGTTGATACTTCTATTTCCTTGTTCATGTTGTTTTAGTATGCAGTGAGTTCATTGTAGTTTCCCTGTAGTTTTGGGTAATTCTCTGTGAGCTCATTGAGCTTCCTCATAACCATTGCTTTGAACTCAATATCTGATAGTTGACTTGCCTCTATTTCTTTTAGCATTCTTTCTGAGGCTTCCTTTTTGCTTTTCTTTGGAGATTGTTTCTTTGTCTTCCCATTGTTTTTGAGACTGTTCTTGTTAGCCTCTGGTTCTTAAATTGATCTGTTCTGACTCCCTGGGTGTATGGTGTGAACCCTATGGTAGAAGGCCTGTGAGATTCAGTGGTTCAGTTCCTTGATCTCCTGAGCTCGTTGATCTTGGGCTATATTGGCTCTCTGTATGTGTTTGGGTTATGATTGTTGTTAGGCCTTTCTTTGGTGGGTCCTTTCCTCCAGCTGGTTAACTGAGGGTCACTCCATCCACCACTTCTTAAATTCTGTTGTGCAGGTGTGGCAGATTGTGTTGAAGCTGGTTCTTCTGTGAGTATGAGGTTTTGAGGCTTCTTTCTCGCTCTCATTTGTTTGTTCTGGGTAATTTCTCCACCATTTAGTTGAATTTCCAGATTGGTCCTCAGTTGAGGTTTGTGTGTCTTCCACTCTCTCTTTCATCTTCTTCCGTTATCTGTTGTTGGTTCCTTTGCTGGTGGGTTTCCTCTTCCAGCAGGTATACTGGTGTCCACAGCTCCAACCTACTATTTCTTGTGATCAATTGGAGCGGTAAGGGAAAATGGCTTAAGATAGCAGGAGTGTATTCTATGGTATTTAAAGTACCAACCCATAGAGAAGAGATAGGAGATCCTTTGGAAATGTATAGTGTTAACTCTTATATTTCACCCAAGTAGCCAGTTTTTAGAAATAATTGAAAGAAAAAAAGACTCTTGTTTGGTGACGGAAGGATTGTGAGTTGGGTCTAGAAAGCAGTGAGCTTGTGGGAGGTTAGATTATGAGGTAAAGAGAGAGGAAAGGATAAAAAAATAGTTGTAGGGTTTGTATAGTTTGGCTGGCTTCCCTTGTTCTCTCTTTCATAGTGTATTTTTACTTTTCTGTCTTTCACTTCAGTTGTGTTCCAATAGCACACTACTCTAGGTCCTGTACTTTCTATTCTTGTTATTCAGATCGCATAGACTCTGTGATATGATTGTTCCTCCATTACTATTGTAAATAATTGCCATTCCATACTACACAGCATCCCTCCAGATCTTAGCTCACTTCACTGTTCCCTGAATGAGAGAACAACAGTAATACAGTTCAGGAAACTGTGAAGTGAGATAAGATCCAGGAGGGATGCTGTGTAGTATTTACAATTTTATGGAACAGCAATTATTTACAATATTTATGGAGCAAAAATCATATGACAGAGTCTATATGATCTGAATAACAAGAATAAGAAGTATAGGACCTAGAGAAGTGTGCTATTGGAACACAAGTGAAGTGAAAGATGGAAAAGTAAAAATACACTATGAAAGAGAGAACAAGGGAAGCCAGTCAAACTACACAATTTAACAAACCAAACAAAGAAGACTAAACAGAAAGTTAAACAATACAAAAATACTAAGAAAATAAAAGATAAAGAATATTAAAAAATAGTAATACAAATATACAATAACTTGCAAGTTCTCTGGAGTAGCAAATTGAAATTTGTCTCACTGTCTCAGCTGTTGGGATGACCCCTCTTTTGGCCCAAGTCTGGTCCTTTCACAGCTCCAGGTTTTATTGTCTCACTTGTTGGAATTTAAAAAATAAAACAAAAGTAAAAGGAAGAAAGTAAAAAGGAATAAAAAAGGAAAGAAAGAAAGCAAGGGAGGAGGAATAAAAAAAATAAAGAAATAAAAGAAGAAGGAATTAAACAAATAATAATAATAAAAGAGTGTCCTGCTGGCTTCAAACCCGCCAAGCCAGTTCTGCCGGGCTTCCTGGATGCAGCAGGCTGAGGAGGGATTGGTTTTGCTTCTCTCCCTTCCTGAGCCACACTCTTCCCTGTTGCCCAGCCTCCAGCCCAGTTCCTCAATTCATTTCCAGGCCCTCAGTGCCCTTTTCTGCCTAGCCTTTGCCTTCAGTCCACCAGTTGTGCTGTCCTTGAGGTGCAGCTATTAGGGGCAACTTACATACCACCTTCTCCCTTTTTGCTGTCCTAGATGCTAGGGACTCTCGGAGTCCTTCAGGGTAGTTCAGCCCCTCCGCTGAGTTAAGTCTTTCTGGGGACTGCTGACTCCCTGAGCCCTGCAGCTCTCCTCTGTGGGGGCTTCTCTGCCTCCCTGTTAGAGAGCCTGGGGCTGTGGGCATGAGCACTAGGCCTCCGCTACTTGTGCAGGATGGTCAGCCGCCAGCTCGCAGGTTCGGGTGTGCACTATCCCTGGGGCTTTGGGTGTGAGGTTGCAGCTGGGCAGGGGTATGGGCACAGGAGGCGTGGGTGGGTGCTGCCGAGAATTCCCCAAACAGCCACTGAGTGCTTCTTTTTTCTCTTTTTCTTTTAAAAAAATTCTTCCTATTCAAACCTACCACTCCAAACAATCACCTGTCCTCTCACACAGCTCAACTTTCCAATCATACTGGGGACTGACTGGGTCTGGGTCCGTCACTGCCCAAGTATCCCTGCCAACATTTACAGTCTCAGTGGGTGTGTAGGTGTGTACCTCCCCTGTGTGTTTGCACTTTGTTCTTCTTCCCCCACCCCTGCGACTTAAAGCATCCAGGTCTCTCCTGGTGCTGCTCAAACCTTGTTTGGCAAGACAGGGAGTCATTGACCTAGCTCTCTCCCAAGAATCCTGCGGCAGACCCAGCAGGTGCCAGGCCTGGGGTGCACCTCCCTGGTCTCCATGCTGATCCCAGGGATCTTATTGTCCTGAAGCACTTTCCTTACTATCTGATTTTTCAATGTCCTCTACAATTTTTGGTCTCTAATCTTAATATAAGCTGGGATACCACTGGCTGTTCATTCTGTTCCTCAGAAGATCGAGTAGGTGTTTCACCTGTGTGCAGGGGGCAGTAGACACTGCTCCCACCTATCTCCAGGTTGTTTTTAAGACATGTTCACCTAAATATAAAAGGCCAGGGTGACAGTCAACAAACATTTGTTTGAGATTTTAAAAAAAGCTAGTCTTGAAGCAGGGATTCAGGCAGAAGTCCAAATTGTGTTCTAATCAGGAGACCAAAGCGACAGGTATTTATGAGAAGAAGAAGGGGAACTATTACATCAACAGAAGGAGAACAATTTTATGGGTGAAGATAAACTAACATAGTGATGCTAATTCTAAACAATGTGCCTAATTTTCAGTCCATAGTTATCAGTTTAGTAGTCATAACATCTGCTCTCTTATTGTCTTCACAAACAATTCTTTGGAGCACAGGGTTACTTTAGGCTCATTGCAAAGGTTATTTTACCCTGTTTTAACATTCAATGATTTGAGAAGTAAGACATACAAGGCAATTTCTCTGAGATGGCTGTTCTGGCTCTATTTTATTTTATTTTATTTTATTTTTTAAATTACTTTATTGTTGTTCAATTACAATTTGCATTTTCCCCCCACTACTCCCCCCTACCCCAGCCAATCCCACCCCTCCCCCGCTCCCACCCTCTAAGTGTCTCCATTTATATTATTTTTTACTGATGTTTCCACTTAGTGCCATGTTGATCTTTGTAGCTTCTATCTTAGAACAGCAGGGCCACGCTGAACATCAGAGCTGTGCCAATTTTTCCCCTTCCAGGCACAGACTAGACCCTTTACCGTGCAATTAGACACTCCATGATGTCTATCAGGTGGTACGGATATGTTTCACCCCTGCCTCCTCTGCTGGTGGGCCTCCAGCCCTAACTCCTCAGTGCCTAACAGCAGAGGGCCTATGACCTTGGGAGACAGTGCCTGACCTCAGAACCTGGTGCACAGTTCTTCCATTTCCCAGTTGTGCATTCTTTTCATTGCAGAAATGTTACCGGCTACCTTATATATCAGTGATTCTGCAGGAGCTAATGCTTGCCATCCATGCCTGTTTTAAGTGTCCCCAGCTGCTTCAGCTAATATTGAGAGATAACACATGTCCAAGAATTACAGCCTCTAACAGTGACATTCTTCTAACCTCTGATCAGCCGTCACCAGGTCAGTCCTTCCTGAGACATTCTATAAAGCAGCAATTTACTCTCCCAAATGAAGCATTCCCATATCTTGATTGCCTTTTAATTAAGCTATCATTGTCTCTAGAATTTAATATCCTAATATTACTGAAAAGGAGGTAAAAGACAACAGTTTTCACCAGGTGGTGTTCTTGGGTTTACACAGACTTGTTCATTTAAATGAGCTCAATTGTTTTGAATAAGTAATAAGTGTCAATTAATGTGGATCATATTCTATATTCCTATAATGTAGACCTTTGGATTTTTTTCTCATTCTATGAGGAGTTTAAAGTGGTGGTTATATGTACAAGCTCTAGAGCCAGACTATCTGCATCCAAATCTTACTTCTACCACTTGCTGTGTGATATGGGCAAGGTAGTAAACCTCTCTGTGCCTCAGGTTCCTCATCTGAAAAATGGTGGTACTAATAGTA
Source organism: Macrotus californicus (assembly GCA_007922815.1). Taxonomy (NCBI): domain Eukaryota; kingdom Metazoa; phylum Chordata; class Mammalia; order Chiroptera; family Phyllostomidae; genus Macrotus; species Macrotus californicus. The sequence continues at coordinate 10,211 of VMDR010022876.1, read as the reverse complement.
CCTACTGCAAGAGGTTGCTGAGAGGATGATATTAGTTAAGGGTGCTAATGCCTAGAATGGTTCCCAGCACGTAGTATTATGCAAGTATCATATATATGTTAATCATCATCATCATTATCACATCATTATCATCATCATTAGGATCCTGGTGCCAGGCTGCCTATATTGGTGCTTGTCGAAGATCAAACACAAGCAAGGGTCTTTACTCCTAATGGTTACTGTTAAGGGTATTATAGGGTTATCATTTTTTTTTTTAATGGGAAGGATCCTTACAGAAAGTACAAATCAACTTTCTGAGCATTTCTACTTTACATACATTATTTTAGGATAGGAAATCATTGTTTGAACATATGGAATTCTTATTAAGATTTCTAGGAGTTGTGGACAATTTTGAGTGAAACGTTAATACTGTAACTGAAGGGGAAAGACATAATACCTATTCCTTCTTCTAAGACTCATGAGTCTTGAGAAATCCTTAGGGCTCAGCAAGCTTTCACAGTGACCAAATATAGGGAACCAGTCCTCTTGGAGAATGTAGCCCAGCCTCTGAATTGGAAAGCCAACAGGGAGCATGTCAGCACACAGGAGCCAAACCTATGAATCGGTTTTCCTGTGGGGAATCAGGCCTGCATTGCACCTAGGTTGCTTTGAGACTTGCTTTTGCTAAAACTCCCTCACCCTGAATTGAGGCAGCAAAGGTTTACTGAGATCTGTGCTAAACCTCCCAAGGATGGAGTATAACCAGTTCAGCCACTTTTCCCCTTTGCATTTGCAAATGTTCTTTTCCTTTGAAGTAATTAGCAACATTCTTTCCTTTGTTATCTGTAAAAGATAAATCACCTAAAGTGAACCTGTGTGTAGTAAATGAAGACCATCCTCAATGTAATGTGCCCAGAAAAGCAATAAAAACCTGTCCAGGCAGGGGTTGGGGCTCTCTATCTCTCACTTAGAAAGTGGCCATGCCGTCCCTTTTTCTCCTCAGGATTTCTGTAGTCCATGTGAATTTGTCCATCGCAGCCACAACACATAGACCCCATGGGCCGGAGTCTGCATCAACCAAAGCATCTGCTCCAATGGGCTCTGCCTTCTTCATACTCTCTACCTGTGTTAGGTTAAATTATGGATCCTGGTTCTTCACCCTCACTTTATTTGTTCCACTTTCCCTGTAATTTGTGTTACCTCCACTCAGTGTGGCATGTACTTTCCCGGTCTTGGACTTTGGATTCAGTCATGTGATTTACTTTGGCCAATGGGATATAGACAGAAGTTACTTACCATTTGCTAGTTCCGAACCCAAGCCTTAGGAAGCCTTGGGTGTTCTGTTTGTCCTCCTTTACTACCATCACTGTGAGAAGGACCTTCCCTGGCTAGCCAGCGGCTCCAAGTTATGTGAGAGTCACGTGCAGCTAACTGGACCCAGCCTGAGGCCAACCACGATAACAGAATCACCTCAGCTGACCACAAATGCATGAGAAATAGGTGTTTAGTGTTGTAAGCCAAGAGATTTTGTGGTTGTTGGCTATGTAGCAATAGTTTAGGACCGATTATCTTTTGTTAATGTCATGACAATCCTTTTCCCCCATCCCATCCCCATCATGTTGGTAGCCATATTCTCTTGAAGAGCTGTGTGTGTCAGCTAGGAAGGTACTCAGGTGGAAGTATGCATTTATTTAGAAAAGCTAAGTGTGGAGGAAGTCAGACCATGGCTTCTAGATATTGCATCAGAGACCAGACCCTTCCTAGATTATTCTCTGCTATCTTAACATATAACCTTCATTCTTATTTATGTTGACTCATGTAAACAAGATTGTGATCCAAATCCATCTAAGTTTTGGACAGGAAGAAAAAAAGAAAATGTTAAAGTGTTGAATGAAAGCATGTCAGCTGAGGTTGCTAATCTTTAAAAAAAAGTTTTTCTATAGGTCCTATATGGGATATTCACTTATACCTCATTGGCCATGAGTTCTCATGGTGAACACTAGGATCTGGGGATCTGGGATAGTAAGCATTGTGTTACCCTGAACGGATTTGGAGTTCTGTTATTAATGATGAAGGCAAAAGAATATGGAGTAGGTAGATAGCAGTATTTTCTACAGGATCTTAGCTCAGGATTTGGCAAACTGCAGCCTATCAGCTGCCTGTTGTGAACAAAGGCTTTGGTACATAGCCATGTTCATTTCTTTACATGTAATCTACAACTATTTTTGTGCTACAATATCAGAGTTTAGTTATGTGACAGAGACCATATTGCCTATAAAGACTAAAATATTTACTGCCTGGGCCTTGACAAACTTTCAATGTCCCTCAATTCTACTTAGACTGGAACCCAGCTCCTCACGGCATATAAGGCGTTACATAACAGGGCTGCTGTCTACTTCTCTCAAACCTATTCTCCATGCTCCCACCACTCTAGCTTTCTGTCTCCCACACACAGGCTTGCTCCCAGCACAGGTTTTTTATTTTTTTGTTTTTAAAAGAGTTTATTTATTTACTTTTAGAGAGAGGGGAAGGGAAAGAGAAAGAGAGGGAGAAAAACATCAATGTGTGGTTGCCTCTTGCACGCCCCCCCGCCATGGGGGGCCTTGCCCACAACCCAGGCATGTGCCTTGACTGGGAATCGAACTGGCAACCCTTTGGTTTGTAGGCCAGTACTCAATCCACTGAGCAGCACCACCACAGATTTTTTACACTGGCATTCTTTGCTTGAATGCTTTGTTTCAACATCCAAAAGCCACTTGCCACATGTAGTATTGAAATTTAAATTGAATATGGTGAAATAAACTAAATATTAGTGCCTAAGTTGCACTAACCACATTTCAAGTGCAACTATTTAGAGTAGCTAACCCTCTCCTCAACTCATTTTCTTCAACCCTCTTATCCCAAGTCAAGTGTTTTGTTTTCTTTGTAGATCTGATTTCTGTATGAAGTTGTTTTGTATATTTATTGTGTGACTACTTAGTTTGCCGTCTTTTTTTCCTAGAATGCAAATGCCATGAAAACAGAGATCCTGTCTGTGTAGTTATGGCTGAAACCTGTCTTCCCAGATCAGTGCCTGCCACATGTTAAACATGACAGTTTAATAATGCTTGTTGAATGAATGACTTACAGAGAAGAGAAAGATTGTTCTGGCTTGCAAATTTCAGGGTATTGTGTTCATGCAGTGATGTCCATTGGTAACATGAAAGTAGGCAATCCCATTCTCCAAGTCTGACTCAGAGAACGTTAAAACCTTTTCTATAGACATCAATGTCCCAAGAAAACTGGGGACAGTGAAAAAATAGTGTGACCTTTGCAAGTAACTCAGGGAACATAAAAGGATCAGAAGGACAAAATCCAACCATTAGTCAAAGTATCTTTTATGTTTGGGGCATCCTGTGCTTCATTTATTTCTTTTATCCCCTCCTATTTAGAACTTCCTGGTGGTACCTCATTGCTTCAAAGTAAAGCATGGTACACATGGCATTTCTGATTTGATTTCTGCCCCTTTTTTAATCACCCCATGAACAACATGACATTCCAGAATGACAGGAAAGCATATTTTTATTGGTGACTCTGGTTAATTGTTGAAGATCTTAGACAGAGTCCATAACTTACTCTGGGGAAAAAGACTACTCTGTGATTATTATGAACAATTGATAAAAAAAACCTAGAGATATTAGATCATCAAAACAGATGTGACTTCAGGTCTTCAACCTTCCAATTCAGACATGTACTCAGCTTTCTAAATTTGAAAGTGAATCACCTTCCATGTGAACCACTTCTAGGATGTATCACCAACAAAGAAAGTGAAATATGTTTCCACTCTTTGTAGGCATTCTTGCTTGGAATTTCCAGTTGACATGGATGGCTCTGCCATTCAATCTGCCATCTTCAGTGTATATTATAAGAAAACATAATAAAATGAGAACCTCTAATTAATTAACTAGCCAATCAATTAAACTTTTACTAAGGAGGCCCCAGGGTCAATAAGCCAAATACAGTTCACAAAATATACTTCTAGGTGAAAAGAAAGACAAAACACATATTATTAAAGATTAAGTCTGTTAGTAAAAAGACAGAAAAATAAAAAAAAATTCATATGATATAAATGTCATAGATAAAACTATAAAAAAAGGGTTGAGAATTATAAAGTCACCACTAGCTATATATGATTAATAGCCATTTGAAATACGGTTATTGTGACTGAGGAACTAAACTTTAAATTTTATTTAATCATAATTAACTTAATTTCAAACAGCTGTACATGTCTAGTGAGTAGTATATTGCACAGTATAGCTCTATTTGATTTCAACCTTTTGAAGCTTGTTTATGGTTTAAAATATGGTCCTTTTTTAATGTTAAGTATTTTTCAGTTGTCAAGTGTTGTGTTTTGTATGTTCGTTTCCATCACGTCAAGTGTTTTCAGTTTTTTGCTAGCTCATGATGTTTGTCATTGAGTATATGGTTGTCTTTGATTATATCTTGAATATTACAGTGAAAATGTATTTGTTGAAATAACCTGAAGTCTAGCATGATATTCTCTACATCCTGAGAGTATTTCCACTGTTTTCATCATTCACATAGAGGTACTACTTTCTTGGGCGACCTTAATCTAAATTGTGATTTTTTGGGCCATTGAGTGATATGAAGCCAGACTGCTGTCCATGAAAGAGCTGGTTAATATCTAGTGATAGAACCCTTTCCTGCATCTCCCATCCCAAAGTGAAAGTGATTTACTTGGATTTTCTGCTTGGAAAGCACCAGATTATAATTTTGCACATCAAGTTCCATAAGGCTTCAATGGTTTAACTCAGCTTTCTGTTTACCTCAACTTGATTAACAAATATCCTATAATTAAAACAATCGAGTGCTGAGCACAACCCTAAGGGTTTCAGACCTTTACTAGATTTCAGCCAAATAACCCTCACTACCTTGTTAGTGAATTTATGCTTTCAAGAAGATTTAATAAAAATATTTTTTTTGTGTTCTTCAGCTTTTTAAAATGGTCTTTAATGGAAATATTGGCCTGAGATATGTTTTTCACTCTTGTTGGAAACAGAAATTCACTGTGTACCTTTAATCTTTCAAAGCTCAGTTTTACTAAGTGACACACAGCAGGTGGTGTACCCTGGCTGAGGAGGCAGTCGCTGACTGGTACTGTACCAGAGAAATCAGGGAGGTGGGTGACACCTGCATCTGGGAGAAGAGATGGGCCACGACTGGCCATGACCCATGATTTGCTCTCACTCAGAGTGCCTCACAGATTAGTGGCAGCAGTGGCTTGGAGAGGCAGCAGATCCAAGACAGACACCTTCCAATAGTGGACCTAAGCCATCATACAGGGACCTCGTGTCATGCACAGCAGCAGGGCCAACAAAGAGGGAGGAAGAGGGGTGCAATTTGCTCCCCCTCAGTGCACCTCACAGACTGATCAAAGTGTCACAGAATGAGGTGGATTATCGGCCCGGACTAGCACAAATGCACAGAGTGGACAGTGCGGGCTGCACAGTACTCTGAGGGCATGGGCTGGAAACTGAGCACCTGTGATTATTGTAGCACAGATTGAACCCCCATCCTTGCAGAACCACAGGAAAGGAAAGGAACAGGTCCCAGCCCCTGTCTGCCTGGAGGATCCAGGAGAACTTCAAAAACTGGTTTGGCAGGGGTAAAATCAGCAGGAGGCCTTCCCCTCCCCAAGAAGATAGTAAAGCCTGGAGCTGTGAGAAGATCAGAGACAGATCAAGAAAGAAGTCAGAAGGTGAACACTAACAGCTGAGACAAATTTAACTTTGCTATCTTTCAGAACTTGCATGTTATATCCAGAGTGCTAACATAAACAGCATCCCAAGAGCAGCAAGTTCAGGAGATCAAGGAGACTGCACCACTGAATCTCACAGGTCTCCTACCATAGAAGTTTACACCACAAACTCAGGGAATCAGAACAGATCAATTTAAGAAGCAAAGGCTAACAAGAAGAGACTCACAAACAATGGGAAGACAAAGAGACAATCCCCAAATGAAAGGAGGAAACCTCAGAAAGAATGCTAAATGAAACAGAGGCAAACCAACTATTAGATATTAAGTTCAAAGCAATGGTTATCAGGAAGCTTAATGAGCTCACTGAGAATTACCAAAAACTGCAAGAATACTACTAGGAGCTTGTGACAAACTATACCAAGATGACAAAGGGAATAGAAACTATCAACAAGAGCCAAGAGGAAATGAAGAGTACAATTGCTGAATTGAAGAAGACAGTAGAAGGAATGAAAAGCAGGCTAGATGAAGCAGAGGACTGAATAAGCCAGCTAGAGGACAAGGCAGAACTTGCATTTTGTTCCTCTACTTTCTAATTATTTAGATTTTTTGTTTGGTTTGTTTGTTTTCATGTTTGATTTTTATTTTCTTCTTTTCATATTGCATTTTAACTTTTCTTGTTTCACTTCAATCATATTCCAAATAACACACCACTCCTGGTCTTTTACCTTTTATTCTTTTAATTCAGATTACATATTTCTTTTTTTATTTGTTAAAACACAATTTATTTAAACTTGGCAGAAGAAAAATAAACTGATATTAAACTGAACAAATTGTTGACCTTCATTAAACATTTCTTTTCTTCCTCATTTTTATTGTTGTTCAAGTACAGTTGTTTCCATTTCACCCCCACCACTCCCCCAACCCAGCCATCCCCACTTCCCACCCTTGATCCTACCCTCCTTTGGTTTTGTCTGTGTCCTTTATACATGTTCCTGAAAACCCTTTCCCCTTTTCCCCCATTATCCCCTCCCACCTCCTCTCTGGTTACTGTCAGTTTGTTCTTAACAAACAAAACAAACAAGCAAGCAAAATGTAACCAGAGACATTGAAATTTAGAACAGATTATATATTTCTTTTGATACTATTGTTATTCCAAATCCCACACAGCACCCTTTCCTGGTCTTAACCCATTTCGCCATCTTCCTGAGCTTTATTACTGTTGTGGATAACTTTATTTCTCTCACACTACACCAAGTTTCTATCCCTGACTCTCACTATTTCTCTTCCATCTAACCTCGCATAATCACTCTTCTTTCTTAACTCAGCTCACATTCTTTTCCCTTCTAATAAGAGTATTATTTTTTTCACCTTTCATAAACAGTGGCTAGTTGGGTGAAATATCGTTATTGCTGGACTTCTCCAAAGGAACTCCTATGTGTTCACTACTTGTTCGAACTTTAAACCCAACAGAATATTGCCCCACTGTCTTACTACATTGCACCTTCATCCTGCTCAAGATCAGTTGAGTAAGGCATTTTATTTCATTTCTTTCTCTCTTTTTTCTTTGTCTTTCCTTTATTCCTCCTCTCTCAACCTGGGTTTTACTCCTTACTCTTAATAGTTTGCTTTCTCAATCCTCTCATCATCATTTTTCTTTACTGTAGACATCTCATATTCACTCTTCACTTTTCTATAATATTCTTATTCCTGCACTACCTTTATTAAACTTCATTCACCATCACTGCTGTAGACCCTGCTGTGGCTTTTCTGACATTTTGTTCCTGTTAGTCCAGTACCTTTTAAATTTTACTTCAAACCTCATACTATACTCTTCCTTCTTCTCACACCATTGTTCCCATCTCCCTATTGGGTTTTTCTTACATTATACATTTTGTCCTCTGCCTTTTATTTGCCTCGCTTCTATCCCAACCCTTATCAATTATCCTCCCTCTTACCACACACACACACAGCATTTCCCCTCTCTTAGTCATCTCATATTCCCTTGATGATATTTTATAACATCTGCAACCTTGCTTCACCTTTATTAATCTTAGTTCAATTGTGGTAGAGACTGCTGATGTTCTAGAGGGTTTCTTTTTGCTGGCGTAGATTTGGTTGTCTGGTAATATCGCTTTGTTAACCAACACCTGTACAACAGCATATAAGACAAGGTGGGAGTTGTGAACACCCAAAAATCTGCTGGAGGAAAGAACCCATCAATAAAGGAGCCACCAACAAGTAAAGCACAAGTACAACAACAGAGACCACACAAATGGGAGAAAGGGCAACCCTAGAGCATCCAGATAAGGAAATCAAAGAGACTTTAGCTCTGAGTCTCACAGAAGCCCTGCCACAGAAGTTCACCTTATGAATACAGCTGGCAAAGCAGAGCATCAGGAATCACAGAAACAAACAAAAAGAGTCACCCAAAATGGGGAGACAAAGAAAGAACCTGCAATTGAAAGGGATGAAAGATTTCCCAGTAAAAGAACTAAATGAAATGGAGGCAAGAAAATTATGAGATACAGATTTCAAAAGAACGGTTATAAGGATGCTCAAGGAACTCACAGAAAACTAAAAGGAACTGAGTGGGAACTACAATAGTATGAAAAAGGAAATAGAAATGATAAACAAAAAGCAGGAAGAAATAAGGAATACAATACCTGAAATAAAAAATACACTAGAAAGAATTACAAGCAGGCTGGAGAAAGCAGAGGACCAAACTAGTGATCTGGAAGACAAGGTAGAAAGACATAACAAGATAGAGGAGCAGCACAAAGACTGAAAAAAATGAAGATAGCTTAAGGGAACTGCAGAACAACATGATATACTACAACATTGAAATCATAGGAATTGGTATTCATAGGAAAAGGAGAAGAAAAGAAGCAAGAGATAGAAAACCTGTTTGAAAAAATAATGACAGAAAACTTTCCTAACCTGGAGAGGGGAAAAGCCACACAAGTTCAGGAAGCACAGAGGATACCAATCAAGATGAACCCAAAGAGGCCTACTCCAAGACAATTCGTAGTTAAAGGCAAAATTTTAAAGAGAAAGAGAGAATCTTAAAGGTAGCAACAGAGAAACAGGGAATAACATGCAATGGAGTGTCAATGTGCTATCAGGTGATTTCTCAACAGAAACACAAGCCAAAAGAGAATGGCAAGAAATATTCCAAGTGATGAAAAGCAAAGACCTGCAACCAAGACTACCCAGCAAAGCTCTCAATTATAATGGAAGGAAAAATAAGGAGTTTCTCAGACCAAAAAAAATGCTAAAGTAATACACCTCCACCAAACAAGTACTACAAGAGATGCTAAAGGGACTGCTTTAAGAAGAGGAAGAAAAAGAATGTGAGAGAAAGGAACACAGTACAAAAGGGATAAAATTGCAATGAACAAATACCTATTAATAATAATCTTAAATGTAAGTGTATTAAATGCTCAAAAGAAAATACATAGGATAGCTGAATGGGTAAGAAATCATGACCCACACATATGTTGCCTACAAGAGATCCACCTCAGAACAAAAGAACTATACAAACTGAAAGTGAAGGGTAGGAAAAAATATTCCAAGCAAATGGACAGGAAAAAAAAGCTGGGTTAGCATACTTATATCAGACAAAATAGACTTCAAAACAAAGGTCATAAAAATAGACACAGAAGGACACTTCATAATACTCAAGGGAGAATCCACCAAGAATAAATAAACATTGTAAACATATATGTACCCAATATAACAGCACCAAAATATATAAAGAAAACCCTGGAGGACTTCAAGAAAGATATTAACAGCAGCACAATTATAGTAGGGGATTTTAACACCCCACTGTCAAAAACGGACAGATCTTTCAAAAATATATCAACAAAGATATTGTGGCATAGAACAAAGCCCTGGATGAAATGGACTTAACTGATATGTATAGAGCCTTTCATCCCAAAGAAGCAAAATACACATTCTTTTCAAATGCTCATGAAATATTTTCAAAGACAGACCACATGATAGGACACAAAACAAGCCGCAACAAATTCAAGAGAATTGAAATCATATCAAGAATTTTGTTGGACCACAAGGGCCTGAAACTAGAAACCAACCTCAAGGAAAAAAACTCAAAAACACTCAAACTCATGGAGATTGACTAGCCTGCTATTAAACAATGAATGGTTTAACAATGTGATCAAGGAAGAAATAAAAAAGTTTCTGGAAACAAATGAAAATGAACGTACAACAGCCCAAAACTAATGGGACACAACAAAGGCAGTCCTGAGATGGAAGTTCATAGTGATATAGGCCTACCTAAAATGATAGACACATTTAAAATAAACAACCTAAACCCAATATCTATAGGAACTGGAGGAGCAACAGCAAACAAAGGCAAGAGCAAGTAGAAGGAGAGAACTAACCAAGACCAGAGCAGAATTAAATGACATGGACACTAGAAGAACACTTCAAAGTTTCAATATATCCAAGAGGTGGTT
>VMDR010022875.1:0-15947 GCA_007922815.1 Macrotus californicus | reverse complement strand
ACCACATTAAAAAAAGTAAAAAGAAGCAGGTAAGAGTAGTTATAATAACATATTATTTAACCCACCATATCCAAAATTTGATTTCAACATATAACTGATATAAAATTATGGTTATTTTACATTTCTTTTTTCATACCAAGTCTTCAAAATCCAGCATATATTTAGGACTTTCAAGGGCCCGGCAGTCACATGTGCCTGGTGGCTGCCATTTTGAACCGTTCAGTTAAGTGATGACTCTGTAACATTTGTCAAGTCCAACCTTTGTAGACTAAGTTATTTTTTGTATTTGGGCCTATTTCTAGTCTCTGTTCATTTCCATTGAACCAGCTCTTCCCTTCCCACACCAAGATGAGTTTTTTTTAATAATAGCTTTAAAATATTTTTAATACCTTGCAGAGCAGTTTTGACCTCTTATTAATTTTTTTGTTTAGTGTTTTTGTGTTTCTTCTAGTTTAGTTCTCTTTCTTGCTAGATAATTAATATCTAATATTAGATGTTATCTAATACTATAATATAAAGACTATACTAGAGTATGTGGAACTATAATATTGATGCTATCTGATATCTAATATTATATAGACATTAATATCCAATAATATTTTGCATAGCAAACATGCTGCATTGTTGGTGTTGATTAGGATGACAATGGGTTCTGGGGCCAGAAAATTTATTTGTAAAGATCCTTCTACTTGAAATTTCAATGACCCCACTTTGCTGCCTACAGAAGGAGAGCAGGGGCTGGTGATAGTCACATCTTGTGTGAGTGTGAAACATGTCTCCCCACCAACTATATGACCTTCTAGTTAGTGGGGGAGACTGGGCATGGTGTAAGACACATGCTTAGGAAATATCCAGTTAGAAAGTCCCACATGCTGAAATGCAGTGCAGGGCTTGCTGGGAGGAGGAGCTGTTTGTTCCCTGGTGATAGTTGTCTGGGAAGAGAGATGAGAGGAGAGCTGTGGTGGGAAGAAAGGAGGAGCTAGGATGGGAGGAGGAGAGAGTGGGAGGGAGATCAAGGAGAGGGAGGATGAAGAAGAAGGAGGGGACGGGGGAAAAAGAGAGATAGAAGGGTGTAGAAGATGTTAATAGGACACAGGGGGCTGAAATAGACCCAATGCAGGAAGCCTGAGGGGGAGGGCCAGGGCACCACTGGTGAGGGGAAGATGGCTCAGGAGAACCCTGCTGTGTGGGCTAGGGGCCTAGAGTGTCTGGGAGTTCTCCTCAGCAGGACCTCCTGTGAGAGTAGCCTTATGGCCATCATGGATGAGAGTCTCTAAAGAGTAGGAAGGAGGGCTCTAATCTACAGAAGTTAGGATGTCCCTGGGCACAGGATTAAGGGAATTTTCAGCAGCTGGGGCCTGGTTGCCAGAATCTGCTGTGCCTGGGGACACGGGCCAGGGGCCTAGAGTAAAGGCTGACAAGTCCCAACTTTCAAAAGCATCTATGAGTGGGAGAGAAGCAAGATGAGGGATAGTGAAGTTGCACTCACACTGGGGACAGAGTGAGAGCTCATCAGAGGTGAGGCTCACAGTCCTAATCCCACTCACCCACAGCCACCGAGTGGGCCAGCTGCAGGGCCAGAACCAGGAACCTGGCCTCTCACATCCTGGCAAATGCCCTGGCCAGGTATTTCCCTGTTCCTTCTCTGTCTGGAGAAGCAGAAAAAGGAATGTCAAGCATTGACTCTGAGCCACTGGACTTTCAAGGAGTCACAGAGTCACACTGAGATGGAAACAAAAGGGGAAAAAAACATCTTCACAGTCTTCAGGAGATGTGCAGCCTGTCTCCACAGACTGCTTGCTCCTCATCACAACTGCGACAAAATGCTATTTTCCTTTCAGTGGTGTGCACAGGTGCCAATCCAAATGACTATTATGCACACACTTCTGTCCAAACACTGTGAAGTCTTCAAAGGTTGATTACACCTCTGACATTGTCGCTTTATTTCTTCTTCACTCCTTCCAGGTGAAGAGCTCCCTCCTATGACCTCTCCCTTCTTACTCCTGTGCCCTTCTCCAAGCACCCCCTTCCCACAGAGAGTCCAGGTATCCTAGGAGAGAATGGCATCTAGTCTTCTTGGAGCAGGTATAGCAGGGAGCCTGGCTTACCTTTGGTTTTCTGAAGCCTCAGAGAACAGGGTACAGTGAGGGCACCTTGTGTGCATTAGGGCTGGTGGTGGGCACTTAAGGGTGAAGAAAGTAAGGGATTTGACTTTGATTACCAAGCAAAAATCTATTTCCTCTTAGTAATGACTGACTGGTGGATATTGGAAATCATAGCTTCCCTGCTAGACTCTCCCTGTGTCAGTAGTCCCCATTGGAGCAATGTCTCATTGGAAATCACATCTGGTGAAGTGAGATGTGATGTGTAACTCCACAGACCTGCTTTCCCTGCAGCCTGACAGTGGTGACTTAGAGGTACCCAGTACTGCCCAAGGTTCCCTTGTTAACCCAAGAAAGCCAGTAATGCTGGATCATTCTTCAGATTTCCTTAATCTAACCTATCACCAGAGGTGGGTGCATAGAAGATCTTAAGGCATCTCCAAACAACCTGCAGTGCTTCACAGAATGCCTGGTGCACAGAAATGGTCCACAATTAAGTCAGTGCAGGAGAGTGACAACTTGAAAGTGGTAGGTGACCTTCACGGCCGTAGAGTCTCTAGTTTTCTTTTATCGCCCAGCATCCATTTCCACTTCTTTGATCGTGTTTCCTTTGAAGAAACACACCTTTCCTACCCCAATAGAGAGGTCTGAGTGGGTTCCTCCCCATACCCTCTACCCTACCTTCAGGGGTGGGCATATGACCAAAGACTGGCCAATCAACATTTGACCATAATGTTTGACTCAAGGATTAGTGTGGAAACCCAAATTCAATGCTGGGAATACTGACAGGAAGTGTCTGTGTTCTGTTACCTGGTGCTACTGAGTTGGTTGCAGGTAAGACTGGGACCACAGTGACTATCTTGACACCACACGGAGGGACCACATTGGTGGCTAATAAAAAGTAAATAATAGTGGGAACACATATACAATGACCTGATTTATAACAAATATTCTGCTATAGTTTAGTGGGGCAAATGATATACTTTTTAATAAATGGCACTGGGTTCATTGGATATTTATGTAGAAGAAAATGAACCTTGGCCTCTACTTTACAACAAATTAATACATGAAGGATCATAGATCTAAATATGAAAGCTAAAACAATCACATTTCTAGAAGAAAACAAAAGAGAATATATTCATGATTTTGAGATAGAGTTTTCTTCAACAGGATATACATACCCACCCACTCATCTACACACACAAACTAAACGCAAAATAAGTATCAAATTGGACTTTATTAAAATTAAGGACTTCTAGTCATAAAAAGACACCGCTAAAAGAAGAAACAAGATTGGGACAAGATATTTGCAATCCATGTATGATATATATGACATATACAGATCATAATATATAAAGAACACCTACAAACCAGTAAGCAAACAACAAATAATCCAACTAAAAAATGCTTGTGTGGGTGTAAATTAGGATAGCTGCTCCAGAAAAATGGTTTTGAAGTGTGTACTAAGACTCAACATACATATGCTCTATTTCCTGCCAACTCCACTCCCAAGTACACACACCCAGCAGGAATTGGTGCTTTTGTTTACCAAAAGACAGCTATAAAAATACTCATGTCAGATTTATTCATAGGAGCCAAAATTGGAAACAATCTATGTGTTTACCCACAAAAAGTTGTGATATAGTCATATAGTAAAATATTGCACAGCAGTGAAAAAGAACAAACTCCTGTTACAATAAGAATCATAAATTTTATTATCATAATCTTGACCGAGCAAAGTCAAAGCCACACAGGAATGCCTGCTGTGTGATTTGGAACACGTGAAACTAAGACAGGGAAGGTGTAGCTGTGTGGTAGAAGTTGGCAGAGTGGGGACACGGAAGAGGTCATTGACTATAGTGAGGGAAAGAAGACTTGTGGGGTGCTAGACTTTCTATTACCTTGATCTGAGTTGTGATTTTGTATGTTTTTTGTTTTTTTTGTGGGTCCTCTGTGTAATCAAGTCACACAAAGTCAGTGTGTCAGCACATTTTAGTAGGTCCCTCTCAGGGAACTCCATGAAAGAAATACTCCTATGGCTAGAGAGAGTGATCTGCTCAGATTCCGTAAGTGTGAGGCACCTCATGGCATCTGCACACCCCTGTGTGTGTCTAGAAGTGGGGTGAGGAGGAGGGGTGGAGAGTAAGAGGTTGCCCTGAAGGGGAGAAACAGGGATGGGGCTCACATGGGGCTCAGGATTTCCTACCTGGTCCACATGTCCAGTTCCAGCTGGTACCAGGCCCCAGAGAAAGACAGAAAATTCACAAAAAGGTGCTACAAAGCACAGGGCCTTCAGGAATAGGCCATGTTGTCCAGATCAGGTCAGGACTGCCCACTATAGCATGTGCACACCAAAAGTTTTGTTTGACTAAATGAGTGATTGGAAGGTTGCATGAGGATTATATAACACATGGAATGTGGTCAATAATGTGAGATAGTTTTATTATGATTCCTGAGAGGCAGGAACCCTCCTTGTTCCCATGCCCGCAAAGCAAAAGAGTTGGGTAATAGGGTCTTGTGACCTCGGATTGAGTGAGTCAGCTTCTCACAGGGTCAGGCTTGGGAACAGTCCCATTGTGGTCCTGTCACAGAGGACAGATTCCCAAGGAGGAACAAAGGGTCCTGAAAAATCAGGCCAGGGAGAAAAATACCCTTTGGGGGTTATTTAGTGTTTGTTAATTGGTCACCTCGTTAGCAGCCCATCTGCAGCCTGATTCTAGCAAGTGAGCAGGCAAAAGGGAGGGGGCTGCCCTGGCCAAGACTGGCTTCATAGACTCGATAATAAGGATGGAGCAATTACGGGAACTTCCTGAGCCAATTCCCGTCAGGAGCATGCCAGGCTGGGCTTTGTCCTACGGAGAAGAGGAAAGGTCAGTGTGCTCCGTGGGAGGAGGAAAAAAGAGCCCTTCACAGTGAAAGAGCCTGCCTGAGGGAGGAAGACAAAGAACAGGAGGGCTGTGTGGAGGTGAAAAACTAAAGAGAGAATGACATTTGGAAGTTCCTCAGAACGTAGGGAGGAGAATAATGAAATAAAAATTACAAGAGAGAAGGAGCCAGTGAACAAAACAGGGAATATAACTCTGTTGTTTGTAAGACACTGATATTTGGGCTTGTTTGCTGCATGAGTATAACGTAGTGTGTCCTGACCAAAGCACAGGCTAAATGTAGAGCCTCAGGCTGCCCCAATTGCAGCAGCTTCCTAAAGGGCAATTCTGTCTCCAGGATCATCCTCTCTGGCTCACCTGCCTCACTGCTACTGACATACCTCTCTGAACTACTGACCTCATACATCTGCCCCTATTGGTACACCCTAAGTGGTTTTCTCCAAGACCCACCAACAGATGAAAGGCAAACTCCTTTTGGTGCTGCAAAAAGACCCTTCAAGTTCATGTTTAGGACCTACATTGAGAGTCATTTAGTAGAAAATTAAAAGAAAGAGAAGCAGAGATGGAGGTAGTGAATGACCGAATTTGCAGAGGCCCGGGAGCTGAGGTGGGGACTTGACGAGCAGGTGTCCAGGGCTGAGCTGTGTGTCTGAAACAAACATGGGCTCTATGGGGCCTAATGTCTGTAATTACTCACAGCCCCTCTGCCTCCCTGGCCCTATGCAAGCTTGTCCAGCAACCCCCATCCACTGAGATGAGAGGATGTCTCTCTCTTTGGTCAGTTGGAACCCAATGAACTGTAAGAAGCAGAGTTAGCAATTATTGTGAGACTTGTGGATCAGCCCACTGGGCCTGAGCCCTCTGGGATAAAGGGGGAGGGTCCTTTTCTAAAGGAGAAGTAGGTATCTTTCTTTCATAGTATGTGGACTAGGCCTGCAGAGATTAAAATGAACCCATAATACCAGCATGTTCCCTTCCTAAATGCCTTGGAATGTCCTGGGCTTGGGATTCTTGACCGGGCGGGGTGTTTCCCTCTGCATTTCTTGGCCCACCTAGGAAGCTCAGGCACAGGATCAGGCTTCCAGGTACTCAGCTTTCCCTTCATTAGGAGTAAACAAGACATCAACAACAATCAACGCAAGGCCTATCCATGAAGGCCCCGGCTTTGGAGTCCATAGGGGAAAGGCAGTACTTTCCCTCTGACTTTGTCCTTCCTCTGTCTTTGTTTTACAAACCATTTATCATTGTTTCCCAAGAACCCTTCCCACGGGGCTATGAATAGGCATGAGTGGGTGGAAGATATGGGAGAGAGTTTCCTCATGAAAGACAGAGCACTGAGGTTTCAGTGGGTGACTGAGGATGACCAGCACACTTTCTCTTCCTTCCTTAGCCTTCCTGCCCTCATCCCCAGGATGCCTCCCCCTGCTTCTCTCTTGACCATCCTGATCTGTTCCTAAGTTCTGAGCACTGCTCTGGGATCCTTTGCTTCTTTTTGGTCTTGCTCCCCTCCACCCTTATCACCCACAGCAGTGGGTATTCATTATTTAAACAACCCATGCCTCTGAAGTCTTATTTATCCAACATCTTCACAGCACATGTCAAAATTTACAGTAAGTGCATTCATCCCATAACAAACATTTGGCTTTGCTGGTCTACCAGCAGCAGGGCTAATTAGGGAGAGCGATTCTCTTGTTATCTGAAGGGAGGTCAGATACAGCAATTAGCATCCTTGCATGGCTTTCATAGCTGTGACTCGCAGGCAAGGCCCTTTGGTGCCAGGTGGGGAGGAGAAGTTGGCAGGGAAGAAAGAGGAGACTTCCCCAGCAAGTTCTGGAAAACCAGAGCAGAGCTTTCAAAAGCAGCCTGACTATTGGTTTCTTGGGCTCCCACATCCAAGTCTGCCTGTAGTCTAAGCTTCCCACTTGCCTCTCCCCTCCCAAGCAGGGTGCAGTCCTGAGAAAACTGTTGTCTCTTACTCACATCTGTCTACCTAGCCCTCTCTGTGGGCATTCTGGAGGACATTTCCACTTGAAAATCCTGTTATTGCTTCAAACTGAAAGCATCCAAACCAAGTGGATGAATCTAACAACCAGTACTTAGGGTTCAAGAGAAGCTTAAAGGTTATCTGGTTTATCTCTTGCCCCCTCCCATTTATGGTCTCTATGGAGCCTCTACCAAGCAGTTGTTCACCTTCAGTGGGCACACTCTCTACCCTCTTTTCTTTGGGAAGGAAAGAGCTAAGTACTCCAGCCTAGGCTGGGGTCCTATAGAAGCAAGAACAAATCACAGGCATGGCTGCAGATGAATCCTGGGTGCTGCATTGGCCATCCCGGGACAGTGCAAACTTGGAGACAATAAGGTCTAAAGGGAACACGTAGGAGTCAGGCTCAGGTATGAAACAAAAGGTGATGAGAGGAGCAGGCAGGAGCAACACATCAAGAAAAGTGCTGTTTAGGAGTCCACAAGGCCACTCTCAGGCTCAATAATTTCCTAGAAAGACACAAAACTTGAAAAAACAACTTGGTATACTCACTGTTATAGTTTATTACAGCCAAAAGATACAGATGACAATCAGCAACAGGATAAGGCACACAGGCAGGGTCCAGGAGACTTCTGGCCATGAACTTCCAGTGGTCCTCTCCCAGCGAAGTCATCCAAACAACACTTAACTTCTCTCAGCAGCAATGTGTGGCACCACACACAAAGTACCACCAACCACAGAGACTAGAGCCTTGGTGTCTAGTTTTTTCCCCTAGGGACCAGTCATGTAGGCATGGAGCACCTGCATGGTGGACCTTAGTCTCCAGCCCCTCCAGAGAGAGATCAGGTAGATGCTGAGTGACCCAAAGCCTCCAGGTAAAGAAAGATACTCTTATCAGGCAGACATTCTAAGGGCTTAGAGGTTACCTCCCAGGAACCAGGCAAGGGCCAAACATTTCTTAGGGCAAAGTTAACCCTTGCCCATCTGTATATCCAATGAGGAGGCTAAGGAAGTATTCTGGGGTCAGGCTCCAGAGGGCATGGAGGTTTAGGCGTGCTGAGGAAGAAACCAGCCACCTCTCCAGCTGTCTTTCCTCTGGGGTGGGTCTGAGAGAGCACCAGCATCTGAGCTTAGAAAAGGACTTGGAGTGACCGTTCCACCTGGGTACGGTTTGGTCTTCAAAGAGGACGTCGGAGGTGGGAGGCTGCTTATGGTACAAGAGCAGCACACACCAGGTTGAGGAGTGACAGGTTAAGGGTGCAGAGCTCTTCAGATACACATATTCAGGGAATGGGAGTTTGCTGTTTGAGAGGCAGTAAGTGCATTGAGGTTCCAGAGTCAGGTGAGCCTGGGTTTCAAGCCGACCTTTTCCCAAGTTGCTCAGGTACATTGCATAACTTCTTTAAGACTCTGTTTTCTCACCTGTCAAAGGAAGATGATAGCTGTTCCTGTGGCACCAGGCTGTGGCAAGGTTTTCATAACAAGGACCTGAGATAAATGGTGACTATCTTTATCCTCACCATCCTCATCTCCTGATGAAGCAGAGTTTAGAAACTCTTAGCTTTTATAAAGTTCTTATGTTGAGGTGAGACCTGTTTTTTTGAATACCACTTCATGCTACACTGGCCTCGCTCTTTATAGTCTGTTTCTGTCAGTGGTATCACCATTTTTTTCAGGACCATCAGTTATTCATTCATTTATCCCTTCACTCATTCATTAAATTTTAATATATATTGATATTTGTCTGTTGGTATTGATATTGTGCTAAATGATATAGGTAGAAAAAATACCTCACCCTCAAAGGACTTACACTTAAGTGACATAGCAAACAATTGTATAAAATAAACAGTTAAAATGTTTGTTTGGCAAATGTACTAAGTACTTGAGCATAAAAGAAGCAGTGATCTGTTTTATCTCCTTCTCCCAAATGTGCCTTCTCATTTGCTCTTATTCCCCTCTTGAGGTAATTTCCAAATGCTCTCTTTATTTTCTGCCCTTGTTGCTAGGGGCTCAAAGATTATACATAAATTTAGCCTCTGATTGGAATTCACAATGACTGGTAGTGATGTCCTGGAGGGCTGAGTGAGAGGGGTTCTAAGGCAGCATTTCAGCTGTGAGACTGGATAAGACCACCTATCTGAAGACAATTTAAAAGCTATAGTTGTTGTATAAACCTGAGCCTCTACCATTGGAGCACATGCAAAGCCAGTTGAATGTAGTATCTATGTACCGTGTCTGATTTCTTCTTACTGGACCTTGGGGAAGGTGCAAGAGTTACCCTTTAGGCAGGGATGTCCAAACTTTTGGCACCTCTGGGCCACACTGGGAGAAGAAGAGATGTCTGGGGCTATACATAAATACATTGTGACATGTGATCACAAAAAAATCTCATAATGTTATTTATGTTTTTGTGTTGGGCCACGTTCACAGCCATCCTGGGCTGCATGTGGCCTGTGGGCCACAGGTTGGACACCCCTGCTTTGGAGCAAGAGTAGTGAATAAGGACCTGGTTACTGAGCATTGACAGGCAGGTGCTCACTACCGGAGAGGCCAGGAGCTCACAAGAAGAGTGGCAAAGTTTGAGAACAAACTCTCTGAATTGGAGCTAAAGTAGAATAGCAGGCTATCTTATCTTTGCTAGTTATATTGAGGGGGAGGGGTTGACCTTAGGAGGGGTCTTTGTGACTTCTGTAAAACTTATTTGAACAATGTTGGAGATGTCCAGAGTCTTGGTCCCATGCCTGAAAAGACATACTGACACCATTGAAATCTCCTAAGATTCTGCAGGCCAGATGCATCAGGGTCTTCTCTCTCTTATCTCAAGCCTTTTAAGCACTAGAGCTACCCCAAAAGGGGAGATAGAGGAGGGTATCCAAGAATCTGCAAGAAGGGGTCCTCCCCAAGCTATGAGGAGGAGGTTTCCTGCACCTGTACATCACCGAAACAACAAATGCTTCCCAGTATTCTGTGGGCGGTTTCTCCAAGAGATGCCCACCCTGCACCTTCTGTACCCAAATTGCCTATATTCTCTGCTCGGAGAGGCTTTGGGTTAACCTTCCCAAGAGAGACAAGAACAAAATGAGAAACCTCCTTAGTCACCTCTGAGATTGAAAGAACAAAATAAGAGAGAATGAGAAAGAAAGGGAAGAAGAAAATAAGAGACTAATTCAAAAAAATATTCCCCTTTAATCTTAAAGCTTCCAGACCTACTTTCCCTTCATCTAAGACTTCGAAGTTATCTATTTTATGGACAGAAAAACCACAAGGCAAAGAGAGGATAGGAGAGATTAAACTAATGAGCAGGTAAGCAGGTTTATTATTTAGTCTGATCCTTCCTTCTTGCTAATTTCTGGGAGCCAATTTGGGAGGCAAAGCCTATAATGTTAACTCAGAGACAGACTATTGTATCCATGTTCTTTTTGAAGCCATTTATCTAAAGGATATTAAGGATCTAATTTACATAGACATCATGACATTGTGAGGAGAGTGTGTACACATGCACACACAAGAGAAAGAGAGAAAAGGAGCTGGGGTACCCACCCAAGCGGGCTTGTGTTTGTGCATATGCTCACCTGCATTGAAAATCATCTCCCATAGGGCTCTCAAAGAAGTTTGCAATCATTCAACAAGTTAATTTAAGAAGGTATTGGGCCTTGATAGAAATCAGACTCTAGGCAATGGCGAAAATGTTTATTAAATTTGTGATTCAACCCTCACGGTCTGCATTTCCTTATCATTGCTGCAAGGTTACAATGGAGGAGATGGGATCCTCTTGAATTTGCTCTCTGCCTAATTGGATGCCTGGTTCTGTTACCCCAGCCATATGTATGCCTGTGTGAGGAGGAACAGGATTGAACAGATATCTGGAAGAAGAGGTCAGACTCCCAGTTTAACCCTCAGCTTCTGGGTTAACCCAATCCAATGCATAGAGTTTTTGGTTCCATGCCCCAGAATTGAGTGACTTGGGATAATTCATATCTCTTTGGGGAGTGGGGAATACATCATTTTATTCACTTATGAAACATAGATAAAAACACCTATCCTGCTTATGACCCTGGTTTGTTATGAGAACGAAATGGAGAAATGTGCATAACAGCATTCTGAACAAGTTGGCAGAAAAGTAGTATAACACCCAACTACAGTGGTTTATTGTGAAGAGTCTATCAGCAACAGACAACTTCCCTTTGCTGATGTTGGATTCACCAAAGAGCCTTCTGATAGATAATTTGGCCTCCTGTGCAGCCTTGTTCAGGAGACCATGCCAATGGCAGTGCCTGTGGTCCTACAGGGGACACTGCCACTGTGAACAAGCGCTGGCATTCACCTTCATTCTTTGATTCATTCATTGGTTCTTTCAATCATTCGACTCACATTCACAGATGACCTGGTGCAAGGGTTCATAGCCTTGACTCCACTGTAGATCACCTGGGGATCTATAAAAAACTCCCAGACCCCTCCCCAGACCAATTAATTCAGAGGCTCTGAAAGCAGCCTCAGACACCAATATTTTGATAAAATGTCCCCAGTTGTTCTAATGAGCAGCTGGGGCTGAAATCATTGACCTGGTATATGCATGTGTTGGGCTTACCTCCAGAAGATACAAAGATAAACAAGATGCTCTGAGCTCAATATAAACCAGCCCCCCTGGCACCAGATCACCCCTGGGAGAGGTAGTTAGATTATATTCATGATTTTGCAAAGTTGGGATCATGATGAAACCCAAATTCCTGATGACACAAAATGATTTTCCCATCCACCCCTCACTCTTGAGCCCAGCCTGCAGGCCTTACTCCTTCAGAGTAACAGGTGCTTTCCAAAATCAGGCACCACTAAGCTCACCTTGGGCTCCCACTCTGGCTTCTCCTCTGACCCAGGCATCTTTTAGGTCCCTCTGCCTGTAGCACAGATGGTGAAATTGGTTTGGTGAAGCCCAGCCTGTTTTCTACCCAGGCCCTGGGCCAGGTCCTTTCAGAATCCATGAGGAGACCATAATCTCAGGAGTCAGCTGCCGCGTATTTCTTTTTTCCAGGAGCTCCCAGAAGACAAACTGTATCCTTCCTTCCTGAAACCCAGCCTACCATTGTACCTACAGCTAAGTTTATGGTTTGTTTTTGAAATAGTGTAGCTCATTTGAAAAGGAGAATAGATGCCTAGACTCTTACCGATAAATGTAGGTCAGGAGATGAGCTTTGTCCACTAGGGGTTTTTACGATTTGGCCCAGTGACACCTCCTCCAGGCAGAAATCTTTCTAGGAGCACTTCCCCACACCCTGTTTTTGTCCTCCATAAGTCCTCCACAAGTCGGTTAGGTGTGCTTTTGTGCCCACTGTGCTCAGCAGCCCACACCCTGCAACCTTAGCACCCTGCTATTACCAGTCAAAGAGGCAGTACCAGCTTAGGTCAGGCATTGGCTCATAACTGGGTTAGAACTCAGGCTTCCCAATCTATTGTTTCTTCCTTTACTCTCTCTTTACAGCTGGCCGCCACAATTGGATGAGAGTGTGATGTTTTCTCATTCAAGTCTGTTAGGAATCTCTTTCTTTGTGTGCTTTACTTTATTTCCATCTTCTTGGGAACTTAATGTCCTTGAACCGAGATGAGACTCTCGAGCATGAAACACACTCGCAACTTCAAATCTGTGTGTTGCCAGAGGGTCCCAGGGGAGCATCAATAAGACGCGTGTTTGCTGTAGTACAAAGAGAAGCCTGGCTTCTTGATGGACTTGATCTGAGGGGCAAGATGATGAAGTTTGCTGTTTGTCTACAAAGGAGCAGAGGATTAGGGGAGGAGAGGTTTAAACTCCAGGAGGAAAAACTGGCATCAGCAGCCTTTTTCCCGAGGAAGATTGTGGTCTCCTACCAGAGTAGAAGCAAGGCAGATGCCAAGACCCCTGAGACTGTGCAATACCAGCTGTTGCTGCCCTTCAGTATCATAAAAACACCACCATGTGTGCACATTTCCACGCACTGCCTCATTTCCTGTTCACATAGTCCTGTCGGTAGGTAATACTATTATTACAATGGTCACATAAAGAAATGGAAGCTCCAGATGGACAAATTGCATGCCTGAGATTGTCCAGCTAATACTGGATCTATGTTGTTTCTTTCAACAAAGGTAGCAAGTAGGCTTCAGTACCTGATAGATTGATAGTCATTGCTTAGAAAGCAGGCTGAGTTGAGAATAATTTTGAGATTGCATCTGGATTCAAAGGGAAAGTAGGCTGCAGTTAATATGTAAGGTAAACATATTTTATCATCCAAACTGGGATGCTTTTCAGAGCGATAGGGACTGTATTCATAATTATGCTTGAACAACTATAAACTGTGACTATCCTGGGTGAACCAGGATTTGTGGTCACCTAATTAAGTAATTATGTGTGTGATCTGGGTCTTGGTGTGAGGTAGTGGGTGGAGGTTGCTAAACTGCAGTGAACATGTCAGCTCTGATTTATCTCTGTGATTTCTATGAGGGCTTTACATTTCTACTCCCAGGGGACCAGCTCAGCTTTTCATGTCTTCCAAAAAGTTGAGGGGGGAAGTTATAGATCAGAGGTCATCTAATATGACCACAATGTAGACCATAATATGCCATGCTATTTGCACTCCCAAGTCCCCAACCCCCTTATCTCCTGGGAGGAGATAAATAATAATAACAAATACAAGGAAAGGAAGTGGTCACAAATCAAACACATCTCTCTCTCTCTTTTACTGCAGTTTCAATATTGCAATCATCCTTACCCATCCCCCATCTTGAACATAGTCACAGAATCTCTCAAAACCCACTCTGTGCTTATTGGACAAATATTCCTTCACTTCTGCATTTCACTTCTGCCAAGTGCTCATTACCTTTTGTTCTATTTCAATAGCCTCCTTACTTACCTCTCTGCTCTCATTCTTGACCCTCCACTTCATTTTTTCCTTTGCCAAAAAACTGGGATTTCTAAAAATTCAAATCTAACTATACCACTTCCTAAAAATCTTCCTAAAAATTTTCACACCAAGTGCTTAAATAAAGGTTGAGAAATTAATAAATGCACAAAAGGATGAATGAATGAGTGACACCAGGTGCTGTTACAACTGTTATAAAGTGAATGTCTGTGTGCTTCCCAAATTCATATTCTGAAGCCCTAACCCCCATTATGAAGATATTAGGAGGTGGAGCCTTTGGGAGATAATTAATGTTAGATGAGGTCAAGAGGCTTGGACTGTAATGATGGGACTAGTGCCTTTCTAAGAAGAGATTTCACAAAATTTGTTGTGTCTCTCTTCACACACACACACACACACACACACACACACATACACACAGGAAAGGCCATGTGAGGGCACAGTGAGAAGGTGTCTACCTATAGCCAACAAGAGATATCCCACCAGAAACTGACCATGCCAGCCCTTGATTTTGGACTTCCAGCCTCCAAAACAGTGAAAAATAAATTCTTGTTGTTTAAGACACCTGGCCTCTGATGTTTTGTTATGGCAGCTCTAGCAAACTAAGACAGCATCTAAAACAATTAGGCTCACATTTACAGCCTTCTACCATCACTTTCCATTACTTGTCTGTACAGACTATACCGTGACATTTCCAGATTATTCTCCGTTTTCTGATTACATACATGACACTTATTTTCATGCCTCTGTATCTTTGCATGTGCTGTTCTGCTGCCAAGAATCTCTTTTCTCAATTTCTTTAACATCTGGTTAATGCCCACTTAACCCATAAAGCCCCAACTTCTATCAAATCTTACCCATCCCCCTCCCCCATGCAGAAGCAATTTCTCCATTCACTTTGTAGCATATCATGTACCATATGCATACTGGCTTACAGTCTTATCTCTTCCACAAGATGTGAACTCAAAGGGGTAGGAGTTGTATAGTGTTCATGTCTAACAGGATGCCTGGCATACCAAGTGCTTAAATAATGTTTGAGAAATAATAAATGCACAAAAGTTTGGATGAATGAATGATACCAGGCCCTTGGACAAAGCTTCTCTACTATAATGTTCAGGGAACTGCATTCTTAGCTCACGGAGATTTCTCTCACTGAAAGGAGCAGAGAGGAGGAAGACAGTGGAATTAAGCATGGAAATTGAATAGATGTACAGCTTTGTGGGCTGTCCTCTAGGAACCCACTTTGGGTAGGGGCCAGAGGGCAACAGTGGGGAGCAGTAGCACTTGGGATGCAGGAGTGCTTCATTGCATGACCCACCTAACTAGCTAGGCTGAGAAGTGGAAAGTGGAGAAACAGTGAATGGAGAATAAGGTGGGAAAGAAAGTTTCTCTCTTTACCTCCACTTACTGTTTCCTATCCTAAGCTTTCTCTTCCACCGCAAAGCTATGAGTGACCTTCTTTGACTGCTCCTAGCAACATTCATCCCATCCCTTCCCTTTTTCCATGACCTTGGTCTTGCCCTCTGGACATCCTTCAGGAGCTTATTCTTTTTGATCATCCTCCTCAACCTCCTTGGGAATGTCATGCTCAGTAATCTTCCCTCATGCCCCACCAACAGTTCCCCCACAGCAGTGAACAGATGAGTAGGAAGTAGGTAGGGTGATGGTGGTTGTGGGGGCAGGGGAGAATGATGCCTAGACCTGAACATGAAATAAGGAGTTCAATGGACATCAGCTCCTGTGGGCTGCCCCAGCCTCACTCTGGAACCTCACCTAATTCGCAGGCCCTTGCTTTGTAGGGGGTCTTGGCTGCACCCTTCCTGTAGCCTCATCATAGCCCCCTTGCTGCACAACTGTTTATTCACACTTCTCTGCCCCAGCACATTTAGAAGTCCAATTAGAGCCTTGCAGATAGTTTCTTGAGTCTGAGCAACCCTCCTCCGAACCTTTCACCTGCCAATTTTCCTTTCCTGCCCTTGTAGGGAGATGTTTGACAAGCTCTCTTCCATTTCATCTTCAAGCAAGCTGACATGCTCAGAAACTCTGTTGCTGTCTTCCAAATAAAAAGCAGGTTAATTAAGGCATATTTTTT
>VMDR010022874.1:0-15952 GCA_007922815.1 Macrotus californicus | reverse complement strand
CTGTATTTTAATAATTTATTCTCTATAGGGATATAATAAAATATAGTATAGGTTTTAAAAGTTATTAGTAGGCATATTTTTTAACAAAATAAAGAATGGGAGCTATATATTTCAATCATTCCATTACCCAGATTTATTAGAAGGGAAACTCCAGGGAAATAATTTATGGATGTTATTTGCCTTTTAATTAATATGCAGTGTAAGCATAATTTGGAACAGTGTCTTTCAGAGCTTAAGGGAGGGAAGGGGAAGGGAACTAACACTTGCTGCCTGCCTGCCATGAGCCAGGCGCCGTGTTAGACACTTTGACACACATTGCAGGGTGTGCTGTGAGTAGTGAGTGAGATAATGTGTCCTCATTTTGCAGATGAGGAAACTGAACTTGCCCCAAGTCACATGGCTGGTAAGTGGCAGAGCTGCGCCAGAACCCAGACTCCAAATCCCATGTTTTCGCTTCTGTACCGTGTTTAAAGCTTGCACAGAGAGGTATGGAGTTAACGACCAGAACGGGAGAGTTGTAGGGATTTTCTTTTCTCGTGAAATACTTGATACCAAACCTAAAACATTCTTTCATGTAAGGAGTTACATGGCTGGAAACACTGTAGAGTAATTAGAACTCCTTTGCTTCTAAAATGCCAAGTTATTTGACTAGCACCTAAGGGAAGGCTTAGGAAATAATGCCTTCTATCAAGAAAGGCCAGTCTGAATAAATACATAGCATCTTTTAGGGCTTTCCATGTCTTCGTGTTACAGACTTAGCTAGGATAATGGCTAATAATAGTCTTATAATAATAAGAAGACTGCTTTCTTGAGACATTCCAATTGAGAGTGGGCTTGTGCAAAACCCTGGGAAGTTCACCGTCTCCTTCCTAGGGTACAAGTAAGCCCACCAGCCACCCATTATATGCCAAAAGCTGCTGGGCTCTAGGGCACTGCATGCAAGGCACAGAAGATACCGCGGCTTCTCTAAAGGTTTTGCTGCCTCAGAATAAAACTAAATTAATGTATCTTTTTTCAATCACGAGTTTAAACTCCCCACTGAGGACCCATTTATTTTTAGAAATAATTTATGAAGTAAAATTTTAGAATGGAAAATAATTTGGGCACATTAGTAGTTAGAGCAGAAATTGGCCTTTATTAGCGTATAGGGAGGGGTAAGAGCGTGACATCCAAGAATGCAGGATGCCCTTTGAACTGTGATGCTGGATATCTCATCTGCGTTAAATCACCACTGGGTTTTTGTGTATGAACTTTTTATCACTTGTTTCAATAACGAAACTTTTTGACACTCGGATTTCCATAAAACAAGACCTGTTTTAAGAAGGCCTCTTCTGGAATTGCCATTGACCTTCACAGCGCCACGTTTGGTCTTTGGGAGGTGGCTTCAGTTTTAGGTACAGGCAAGAATTTAGAGCCATTTCTGATTCTAAGACCAATAAACTTTAAGAAAATATGTTTTATTTACTTATTTTTAGAGAGAGAGAGAAGGGAGGGAGGAAGAGAGGGAGAGAAACAGCAATGTGTGGTTGCCTCTGGTGCACTCCCAACTGGGGACCTGGCCCACAACCCAGGCACGTGCCCTGATCCGGAGTCCAAGCGGCGACCTTTCGGTTTGCTGGAGGATGCCCAGCCAACGGAGCCACACCAGTCAGGGCTGAACTTTCTTTTTCATCTGTGACGTATACCTGCCTTCCCTTTTAACTTTTTAATGAGTACTCTCCAACTAACTTTTGTATACTGCTCTAACTTTAAGTACAGAGAAAAGCAGATGTATACAAAACTGGAGAGAGAATAATGAGCCTTCTGTACCTTTGTGTTAATTTTATTGCACTTGTTTGTGAGCAATTTGGCAAGAGCAGCCCTAGACCAAGGTCTGTATCCCTGCTGCTTACATAGGTCCACATGATGACAGGACACTTCCCCTGGTCACTGCCAATGTTCCAGTTTTAGAAAGCCTTTGTCTCCTCTGGCTGTCCCATTGTTTCAGCCTTTATCACCCGTAGCCTTCTTCCCTGAGGTGGGTAAAGAGAGCTGTTGGTCCAAGCTCCAATCTGTCTCCTCTACAATGTGGTTTAAATATATATTTTTAAATCTTTAGTCAGTTAACAGTTTACAGCTGACTTTAGAATTCTCTTCTGAAATATTTCAAAGGTATAAAATTTTCTGTGACATATACTGAGACATCTGTGTATATAGTACTTTAAATTGTCACAGAAACAAATTTAGGATTATCCTCAAGTTGGTGATCATCATCATATCTATCACAGTTACAACTGTGATCATAGTTTCATCATTGTTTCTTAAATTATGTATAGAAGGAAGCAGTATAGCCTTGCAATCTTATGAAGACCTTTAAGTGATTTTTTCCCCCAAAGCCATATTTTTATCATTTTATTCTTTCATCTAATTCTTCAGTCCAGGGAGGATAAAATCTGACATTTACCCAAAAAGAAACACGTAGATCAATTTTTGATTAACCCTTTAAGCCACTTGGCCTTTTTCAGTGATTATATTCCATTTACCTGGAAAAAGCCTTTGTCTCCCTTTTGAGTAAAATTTCAGTTCTTAGTGACATATGGAAGCAATGTGTTTCATATTTGATTGGCATTTGCTTCAGACCAACTTTTATAGGAGTTTATCATTTTTAACCCATTTTCTTGCATTAAGTTCTGAGAGAGCATGTATTTGGTCATATCTCATCAGAATGTCACATGAACTCTGGGCTGTATGTTCTCAAAGTCGAAACAGTGGTGGCAGGAACATGTTTCATCAATGTAACCCAGCTGTCTTAAGGAAGCTGCTCACTTAGTAGACACACACATGTAGAATGTAAATTAGGGCACCTTGAGGACTTTAGGATTTAATCTGAATAAATAAATACTAAGTGTCATTTAACCAAGATTATACTATAATTAAATAATATTTTTTAAAAATGAATACTTAGAAATATATTATTATCCCAAGAAACCTAAGACAGACAAAAATTACCATTCCCTGTAGAAACCAATTTTAAGTAGAACTTGGCTGTTTTGTGTGTTATTTTTTGCTCTTAGATGAAAATACAGTGAGCAAGTATTTGCCTTCCAGTACTTTTTCTGGCAGTAGGACTTGTACTAAAATATGTTAGATGAGGATATAGGCTACAGGAAAATCTAACTGGATGGAAGTGCTCTGCTTAATTAAAATTTCTGCAGTGGTGTGCTGGAATAAGCTCTCACTGATTTGCTACAGCTGATTGTTAAATTTTGGGGATCTTTATGAGCTGATTGTTAAAATGGCTATTAAAATTTTAAAGATAGATATAATAAGTTACTTAAAAAACATCAATGAATACTCAGAATTTATCATTTATAATTTTTTAATCTATGCTCTTGCCGTTATTTACATCTGTCTCATCTGCATGCTGTGCTACTTCCTGTGTATGTCTTCCCAATTCTGCACTCACTGAAGTCATGCTGGTAGCTTCCAGTTGGCCACGGTGAAAGTATTTACATCGTGGGAATCGACACGCTACGGGTCTCAGCGTGCTCCAGGAGAGCTGGCTGTTCAACCTTCACCAGCACACCACTGATTTTAGGCTCAGCAAACTCTCAGTTGAAAGCCTCTCTACTTTTTAGCCTTTGATAAAAACCTACCTAAAATGCATTAGGGCATTTTTCTTCCTTAAATGTGCAGAGCATGTTAAATGTCATTGTTCCTGGTGCTGCAGATCTTTGATACCTGCGATTCCTATGATGCTCAGAATAATCATCTTAAGCGTTAGCAACACTACCCCTTAAGACCTGAGAAGTATGCTTTTCCAGGTCAATTTCATATAAAATATCAAGTTGTAAATTGTTTATATTCACATGTAATATTTCATTGCAGCTGCCACTGGTGACATGCCGACTTACCAGATCCGAGCTCCTCCGACTGCTTTGCCTCAGGGAGTGGTGGTGGCTGCCTCCCCGGGAAGTTTGCACAGCCCCCAGCAACTTGCAGAAGAAGCCACACGCAAACGAGAGCTGAGGTTGATGAAAAACAGGTAAGACAGTTCACTAGAAATCAGCAACCACTCAGAGGACATATAATTTGTAACTGTGGGACTTTTTAAAAGTACTTTTCCTAAGCTATTTCCCCAAGTTCAGTGTTAAGTGGAATTTTATGTGGGCTTGTGCTCTGCCTGTGATGATAGATTGTCTGCTAGACATGCAACTATTTCATCAGCAGGAGGTACATCCCTATGTGTTAGAAAGGTAATGTCTGTAAGATACATTCAATTTTTTAGTGATAAGGGGAGGACTTTATTACAAATAAAAATTTATTTTGTACTTGGCATTTACTTTGTGAAATTAGGTGATAAGTATAATTTCCTAGTTTCTTCATGAGCAAAAAACTTTAAGTATGAGTTAAGAATTTTCTAAGTTTTTTACATGTTTCCTTTTACTTATTTTGTAACTGTTTTTTAATTGTACTGACATACATCTTTATTCTGATAAATTCTAGTTAAGTGAAAATACAAAACAACAGAATTACAATTACCTATGACCGCACCACCTGGAGATACCTGCTAATATCAAATACATTTCCAACCTGCTCTCTCTCATTTTCTCACTTATTCTTGTACTATCTCTCTGTAACTTTATTTTTTAAAGAGCAGTGTATCACGCAAATACTGTTTTCCAACGTTCTTTTTCAAATCTAGCTTGCGCCCTGGCCAGGTTTCTCGGCTGGTTGGAGTGTTGTCCCAAACGCTCAGAGGTCGTGGGTTTGATGCCTGGTCAGGACACATCTTCCTGGAGGCAACCAACTGATCATTCTCTCCCTCTCCCTCTCTCTCCCTTCCTTCCTCTGTCTCTAAAATCAATAAACATATGCTCTGGTGAGGATTTAAAATAAATAAATAAATCTCATTTGCATATTATTTCTGTTTTCTTTTTCATTAGAGAGAATTGTGCAAATGATTTTTTAAAATGAAAAGAATAAGAATAGTCTTTTCCCGTAGTCTTGTCACTTTCTTCCTAAGTCCTTGTCAGAGAACCAAACATTTCAGATGGAATCGTGTGTTTGCCTATGATTGGGACCAGATGGTAGTAAATTTACTAGGT
Organism: Macrotus californicus; assembly: GCA_007922815.1. Lineage (NCBI taxonomy): Eukaryota > Metazoa > Chordata > Mammalia > Chiroptera > Phyllostomidae > Macrotus > Macrotus californicus. Next base: position 10,865 of record VMDR010022874.1, on the reverse strand, counting down.
GTTAGTGACCGAGTTAATGTGGAAATTGTTGCTTGTAAGACTCTCAAATTGAGGAGAGGACAGCGCTGATATAGGTGGGCGCTGAGCCCACTTGCTCCTACAGCCATCTGGGACAATGAGCTGATCTTCCAAAACACGAAGTGAACAGCCAGCAGAATCGCAGCTTGTAGGAGGTTTGGAAGCCAAAGTGTGCAGAGGACGCTTCAAAACGGGCAGTAAGGAGGTTTTATAGGCCGAGGGGAAGGTCCCGGGGACCGAGGTACTGCAGGAACATTGGAGCAGAGCCGGGGCAGTGCTAGCAGCCCAGCGGCTCCCTCCCTTGCAAGGCAGGGGGTCCCAGACCCACCCCAGAACAGACCTGGGTGCATAAAGCTACTGGGGGGAAAGGCAGCAAGCTACCCACAGCCAGCTGTGTACCCAGGCTGGGGTGGCGGTTGCTGGCTGGGACATTGCCAGAGAGTTCGGGGGATCCTGGTGACACTTGAAGCTGGGAGAGGAGGTGGGCCGCGACTGGCCATGACCCAGATGGACTCTGGACTTGCCACAGGGTTGCACTGTGTGGAAAGCCAGGCTGTGGCTCGGAGCGGCAGTGGCACCCAGCGGACTTCCTTCAAAAGGGGAACAGAGGCGCACCTCACTGTGCAGGGACATCGCGCTCACAGAGGACAGCCAGCAAAGAGGGCGGAGCGTCGGTGTGATTTGCTCCCACTCAGCGCACCTCACGGACCGATCAAGGGGGTGCGAAGTGAGAGGTGGCTTGTCGGCGCGCACAGCGGAGAGAGAGGCACTCACAGTGCTCTGAGGGCCTGGGCTGGAAACTGGGCACCTGTGACTATTGTAGCTCAGACTGAGCCCCCATCCTGGGGGAACCACAGGAAAGGGGGAAACAGAGCCCAACACCCCTCTGCCTCCAGTAACGGGGAAGACCTGCAAAGCCTGCTGGACAAGCTTTTTTTTTCTTTTTCTCAAGAGTAAGGCAGTAAGACCTGGGGCTCAGAGAAAACCACAGACGGATCCAGAAAGAAGTCAAAAGGGGAGCACCAACAGCTGAGACAAATTTCTCTTTGCTCTTCATCAGAACTTGCATGTTTTTTCTTAATTTCTCTTTCTTCTTTCCATTTATTCAGTTTTTGTGCATGTGTTTGTTTTGATTTTTTATTCTCCCTTTCATACTGCATTTTAATTTCTCTTCTTTCACTTCACTCATATTCCAAATAACACACTGCTCTTGGTCTTTCACTTTTGATTATTTTTAATCAGATTAGGTATTTCTTATCATACTATTATTCCAAATCCCACACAGCACCCTTCCCTGGTCTTAATCCATTTCACCATCTCCATGAGCTTTATCACTGTTGGTGTAAACTTCGTTTTCTCTCGCACGATGCCAAGTTCCCGTCCTGGACTCTCACTGTTTCTCCTCCACCTAACTTCACACAGGCAATCCTCTTTCTTAAGTCAGCTCACATTCTTTATCCCTTCTTATAAGAGTCTTATTTCTATTCCACCTTTATAAACAGTGGCTGGTTGACTGAACTACCACGGTTATTGCTGTTCTTCTCCAAAGGAATCCCTATTTGTTTGTACTTTAAATCCCAGAGAATACTCTCCCCCCGTCTCCCTCCATCTCCACTTCCACCTGCCCCCAGTCGGCTGACGGAGGAATTTCATTTCGTTGTTTTCTCTCTCCCTTTTTTTACCCCCTCTCTCAACCTGGGCTTTACTCCTTACTCCTATTAGCTCACTTCCCCCATCCTCTCAAAATCATTTTTCTTTACTGTAGACATCTCATATTCACTTTTCACTTTTCTACAACACTCTTATTACCAATCCACCTTTATTAAACTGGATTCTGCTGTCAATGGTATTGACCCTGCTGTGGGTGTTCTGCAAATTTGCTACCATTGGTCCAATACCTTTCCACCTTTACCCCAAACCTCACAGTATACTCTACCCTCTTCTTACCCCATTTTTCCCATCACTCTTTTGTGTTTTACTTATGTTTTAAATTTTTTCTCTCCCTTTCTTCACCTCGGTTCTGTCCCAACTTTTAATCAATTCTCTTCCCTCTTACCACACAACAACATTTTCCCTTCTTTTAGTCATCTCATATTCTCTTTGACATATTTTATAATATCTGCAGCCTCTCTTCACCTTTATTAATCTTAGTCCTATTGCGGTTGAGACTGCTGATGTGGTAGGGGATTCTTTTTCCTGGCATAGGTTTGGGCATCTGGTAATACTGCTTTGTTAACCAACACCTGTACAACAGCATACAAGACAAGGTGACAGTTACAACTACCAGTAAAACCTCTGGAGGGGAGCACCCACCAACAAAGAAGCCACCAACAGGTAAAGCCCAAGACCAACAAGAGAGCCCACACAAATGGAAGAAAGGGCAACCCTAGAGCATCCAGAAAAGAAGATCAAAGAGACTGCACCACTGAGTCCCACAGAACTCTTACCACAGAAGTTCACCCTATGAAGACAGCTGGCAAAGCAGAGCACCTATAAGAGACCCACCTCAGAATGAAAGACCTACACAGACTGAAAGTGAAGGGCTGGAAAAAATATTTCAAGCAAATGGACAGGGAATAAACCTGGGGTAGCAATATTCATCTCAGACAAAATAGACTTCAAAACAAAGGCCATAAAAAAAGACACAGAAGGACATTTCAAAATACTCAAGGGAAGAACCCATCAGATCCATGAAGAAGACATAAACATTGTAAACATATGCACCAACACAGGAGCATCCAAATACATAAGGAAAATGTTGGAGGACATCAAGAAAGATATTGACAACAACACAAATATAGTAGGGGATTTTAACACCCCACTGTCAACAACAGATAGATCTTCCAAATAAAATATCAGCAAGGATATTGCAGCATGGAACAATGCCCTAGATCAAATGGACTGATGTATACAGAACCTTTCATCCCAAAGAAGCAAAATACACATTCTTTTCAAATGCACATGGAACATTTCCAATGATAGACCACATGATAGGTCACAAAACAAGCCTCAACAAATTCAAGAAAATTGAAATCATATCAAGCATTTCTCTAACCACAAGGGACTGAGACTAGAAACCAATCTCAAGGAAAAAAACTCAAAAACATTCAAATTAATGGAAAATGAATAGCATGCTATTAAACAATGAATGGAGAATAATGAGATCAAGGAAGAAACTTAAAAGTTTCTGGAAACAAATGAAAATGAACTCACAACAATCCAAAATTTATGGGACACAGCAAAGGCAGTCCTGAGAGGGAAGTTCATAGCAATACAGGCCTACCTAAAAAAGATAGAAACATTTCAAATAAACAACCTAACCCTACATCCACAAGAACTGGAGAACAACAACAAAGTCAGCCCACAGTGAGTAGAAGGAAGGAAATAACCAAGCTCAGGGCAGAATTAAATGACATAGGGACTAAAAGAACAAATCTAAGGATCAATAAATCTAGGAGCTGGTTCTTTGAAAAGATAAACAAAATTGACAAGCCTTTACACAGACTCATCAAAAATAGAGACGACCCAAACAAATAAAATCAGAAATGAAAGAGGAGAAATACAACTGACACCTCAGATATATAAAACATTGTAAGAAATTACTATGAACAATTATATGTCAAGAAATTTGAAAATCTGGGTGTAATGGACAATTTTCTAGAAAAAAATAATCTTCCAAAACTGAATCAAGAAGAAGAAGCAGAAAGCCTGAACAGACTGATAACAGCTGGTGAAATTGAAGCAGTAATCAAAAAACTCCCAGTACACAAAAGCCCTGGACCATATGGTTTCACAGGAGAATTTTGCAAAGCTTTTAAGGAAGTGCTAACCCCAATCCTTCTCAGACTATTCCAAAAAATCCAGGACAAGGAAAGACTCCCAAACTATTTTTATGAGGCTAGCATCATCCTAATCCCAAAATCAGATAAAGACACAACAAAGAAAGAAAACTACATGCCAATATCACTGATGAATATAGACACTAAAATCCTCAACAAAATATTGGCAAACTGGATAAAGTTTTAAATACATTAAAAAGATCATACACAATGATCAAGTGGGATTCATCCCAGGGATACAAGGATGGTACAACATTCACAAGTCAATAAACATAATACATGACATAAAGGAAAGGAAAGACAAAAATTACATGATCCTATCAATAGATGCAGAAAAAAACATTTATGATAAAAACACTGAGCAAAGTGGGAGTAGAGGGACCATACTTCAACATAATAAAGGCCATATACAAGGAACCAACAGCCAACATCATACCCAACAGGCAAAAATTAAAAGCTTTCACACTAAGATTAGGAAGAGAGAAGGGTGTCTGCTTTCACCAGTTCTATTCAACATAATATTGGAAGTCCTAGCCACAGCAATCAGACAAGAAAGAGAAATAAAAGGCATCCAAATTGGAAAGGAGGAAGTAAAACTCATTGTTGGCAGAGGACATGATAGTATACATAGAAAATCCTAAAGACCACCAAAAAACTACTCAACCTAATAAGTGAATTTGGCAAAACAGTGGGATACAAAGTCAATATTCAGAAATCAAAGACATTTTGTATACCAACAATGAAATATCAGAAAAAGAAATCAGAGGAAAAAATCCCATTTGATATAGCAACAAGAAAAATAAAGTACCTAGGAATAAAGCAAGAAGGTAAAAGACCTGTACTCAGAAAACTACACAACACCAAAGAAAACTAAGGAAGACACAACAAATGGAAGCATATACCATGTTCATGGATTGGAATTAACATCATCAAAATGTCCATACTACCCAAAGCAATTTATAGATCCAATGCAATCCCTATTAAAGTACCAATGACATATTTTACAGATATAGAACAAACATTTCAGAAATTTATATGGACCCATAAATGACCCTGAATAGCCTCAGCAATTTTGAGAAAGAAGAACAAAGTAGGAGGGATCACAATACCTGATATCAAACTATATTACAAAGCCACTGTAATCAAAACAGTCTGGTACTGACATAAGAACAGACACATAGACCAATGGAGCAGATTAGAGAGCCCAGAAATAAACCCAAGTCGCTATGGTCAATTAATATTGGACAAAGGGGGCAGAGCATAAAATGGAGTAAAAATAGCCTCTTCAACAAATGGTGTTGGGAGATCTGGACAGCTACATGCAAAAAAGTGAAACTCGATCACTAACTCACACCACACACAAAAATAAATTCAAGGTGCATAAAAGACTTAAATATAAGTCATTATACCATAAAAGTCCTAAAGGAGAATATAGGCAGGAAAATTTCAGATATTCCATGCAACAATATTTTTACCGAAATGCCCCCTAGAGCAAGGGACATAATGGAAAGAATAAACAAATGAAACTTCATCAATGAAAAAGCTTCTGCGCAGCTAAAGAAAACATCGACAAAATGAAAAGGGAAACAACCATATGGGAAAACATAATTGCCAATGATACCTCAGACAACGGTTAGATCTCCAAAACATTTAAAGAACTCACAGGATTTCACACCAGGAAGACAAACAATCCAATTAAAACATTGGCAAAGGACCCGTACAGACACTTCTCCAAGGAGGACATGCAGAGCGCCCAGAGACATATATGAAAGGATGCACAGCATCACTAGCCATCAGAGGGATGCAAATTAAAACCACAATGAGATATCACCTAACACCTGTCAGAATGGCCATCATAAACAAATCAACAAACAACAAGTGTTGGAGAGGATGTGGAGAAAAAGGAACCCTCGTACACTGTTGATGGGATTGCAGACTGGTGCAGCCACTGTGGAAAACAGTATGGAATTTCCTCAAGAAAAAAATTAAAAATGGAACTGCCTTTAGATCCAGCAATTTTACTGTGGGGAATATACCCTAAGAATCCTGAAACACCAATTGAAAAGAACCTATGCACCCCAATGTTCATAGCAGTGTTATTTACAATAGCCAAGTGCTGGAAACAGCCTAAGTGCCCATCTGTAAATGAGTGTATCAGAAAACTATGGTACATTTGCACAATGGAATACTATGCAGCAGAAAGAGGAAACTCCTACCCCTCATGGCAGCATGGATGGAACTGGAGAGCATTATGCTAAGTGAAGTAAGCCAGGTGGTAAAAGACAAATACCATATGATCTCTCCTAGCATTTGGAACCTAAACAGTAAAACAAACAAACAAGCAAAATATAACCACAGACATTGTAATAAAGAACAAACTGACACTCATCAGAGGGGAGCAGGGAGGGCAATAACGGGGAAAAGGGGAAGGATCATCAAGGAACATGTATAAAGGACCCATGGACAAAGACAACAGGGACCTGGGGAGGTCTGAATAGGGCAGGTGGGGGTGGGTAGGGTGTGAGAGAGTAATGGGGGGAAAATGGGGACAACTGTAATTGAACAACAATTAAAAAAAGACTCAAATCCAGAATTAACTGCTAAATTCATCACTGTCCTTTGTAACCAAGTATGGAACAGTAGCAGCTATATTCACTTTACTGATGGCCTTTTAAATGTCCCAATTTGATGTATTATAGTACTTCATATGTTTGCTACAGTTCCCAGGCTCATCAGTTACCACAAATCACTAGATGGAGTTTTGTGCCCTGTGGAACTCGACAGATTACCAGCAGTAGGACCATTAGAGACACACATCTTTACCAGGGGTTGTTTCAGGTTGTAAGTCCTGCTGGATTCACCTTTTGCATCATCAGCATTTTGCTTAGAAAGTCTGAAGGGGCTGAGTGGGCAGGGCTCACGTAGCATCACAGTTGGTGTGTGGAGATCTCGTCATCGAAGATCCCTAACTTTGATCAGATGGGGGACTGTGGATACTTGAAAACTGCACTTTCAGAGATCCCAGGTGCTACAAGTATAATTGCCTCTCTCTCTGGTCACAGAGTGTACAGTGTGGAGTTCAGTTTATGATGTAAAGTGCGATGACCATGCAGAATTGTTCATCAATGTCTCATTCTCCAAAAGAAAATAAAAAAGGAAGAACTAGGTGGTTAGCCTTGTGATCTCCCTGGTGTCATTTTATACCTTTATTTTTAGATTAGAAAATGTTGTCAGAACTACCAAAATGAAATGGATAAAATACTAGGCAGTGGGTTCCTATAAAAGGTGCCCCACAGCTACCTACACATACACATGAGCTCTCCCTGAGGGAAAATATTGTAAAATATTGGGATTTAAAAAAATAATTTGTTAATAACTATTGGATAGCATTTGTGTTTGGACTCTAAATAACCCAAGGGAATGGAGGCTTAACCTTGTAGGTGGTGGGTTTTTTTTTAAAGATTTTACTTACTTATTTATTTATTTATTTATTATTTTTTATTTTTAGGGAGTGGGGAAGGAGAGGGAGAAAGAGAGATAGAGAAACATTGATGTGTGAGAGAAACATCAATCCATTGTTTCTCACACGCCCCCAACTTGGACCTGGACTGCAACCCAGGCATGTGCCCTGACAGGGAACCAAACCAGCGACCTTTCGCTTTGCAGGGTGATGCTCAACTGAGCCATGCTGATCAGGGCATAGGTGGTATTTGATCTCACACCGTGGGTCCAGAAGTACATGCAGTCAGAACAAAGGCCCCACGGGTTCATCCGGGATCCAGGCTCCTCCTCCCTGCCCTGCCATCTCCTGTGCAACGTTTGTTCCTGTGATCACAGTGTGGCTGCCTCCCCTCCAGCCATCACATCCGTCAGGAAGAGGAGAGAACTGAAGCTTAAAAGGGGGGCTGGTTGAGTCTGAGTCTTCTAAAAACTCTTCCTGGGAGGCTCTGCCAGCAGCTTTTACCCACATCACACTGACTAGAAATAGCTAATAGAATCCCTAGCTTCAAGGGATTATCAGAAGAGTCTGTTTAGCTTCTCAAATCTCAGTTTTGAAGCAAGACAAGAGAGAAGTAGAAAATGAATGGCTATTAGGTTGCTCAATGTCTGTTGAGTGAGTACCATATGCACATTTTAAGTGCTTTATTTCTACTGTTTCCGTAACTGTCACGTAACTTTCACATGAGAATAGGTCTGGCTATTATCCTTACTTTACAAGTAGGAACTGAGATTCAGGGACTTTGCATAAGTTGGTTAATATCACCCAGTGCAAACTAGACTGAACCGGGACATGCAAACAGGCAGTCTTTATTCTAGAGCCTGCCCACTACACCAGAGTCACCCCCAAAAGACCTCACATGAGCTTCAGATTCAACTTTATGGAAAGGATGTAGGTTTCACTCAGTAATGTGAAAGATCTTTTATACCTTTTCTCTTTTTATTCTTTGTCTAGCACCTACAATGGATATTTAATTATATTTCTACCAACCCAGCCACACTTTTTCTTTCTTTAGAGCCTTGCCAGCTTTTCCCGTTTGCAATGTGTTTTCTCTCCATGCTGAAGATATATCCAGACAAATGCAAAGCCTGAAAACTGAGTTCTAACTATTAATAGAAGAAACAGGCGTTTTCCATACCTGAGAAGTTAAGTTCTTAGGAGTGTGCCTTCTACTAGTGTGATCAGTTAAAGCTTTGTGCTTGGAACATTTGACTCTGGTAGCGGCACATGCACACGTGTGAAACACTAAGTGTGGATGTTCACAGTAAATAGTACACCTTGGTAAAAAAAAATTTAAAGTTAAATAGCCCATAATACTGCTATTAGGTATTTAAAATTCCATTTAACAGTGACTTGTTTTGTAAAATGACTATCTTCCTTCCAGCTCTAGAATTTAATATAATGATTTAATCATGAAAACCTTGGTATTCATTAAATGTATATTTTAGTTCCTTTGTGGAATAGTTGAATTCTGTTCCCAAACTGGCACATTCTGTAAGTGTCCTTGGATTTATTCTTAGCTTTTCCCGTGCACCATTACGTGAAGTTCATCGGTACTTCTCAGATTCTGTTCACTTCTACATCGTTACTTCCTTGTTAGCCAGTTGAGAAATCCGAGAACGTTGTGGGTTCACAGGGTTGATCTTTTCCTGCAGTTCATTGGCATCTCAAGATCTCTTTATTTCTGATGACTCTTGCTTCCCGCAGGGAAAAACACATAATCAGTGTTGGTGAGAGTCAACTATCCTAAAAATAAAACAGAATTGGCCAGATCTGTTGTACGCTCACTCCTAGTTCAGACTTGCAACGGTGGTAATTGGCATTACAGTAACTGGTGTGTAGACATCAACACAACTTTTGTTAAAATATACTTGAATTCTTTTTTTTTAAGTTTATTGATTTTAGAGTGAGAGAGGAGATGAGAGAGAGAGAAACATTGATTTGTTGTTCCACTTATTTATGCATTTATAGGTAGATTCTTGTGTATGCTCTGACCAGGGATTGAACCTGCCACCTTGGAGTATCAGGACGATGCTCCAACCAACTGAGCTACCCAGCCAGGGCCTGAATTATCTTTCAGTGTAGGATTTTTTTATGTGAAGGATACCCCCAAGGCAATTATTCTGAATTGAAAACTCCAAAATAAAACTGTTATCAGGATACAATCCATAGAGGAATTCAATGATGTAGTTGCCAACCCCTCCCACCCAAAAAGAAAGGAGAGAGAAAATGTTGGCTGTATTCCTTGTGTTTCTTTTGGTGGGGTGATGCATGAAAATGACTGTGGCTCATCTTTTTATTTGTGTCTGTCGCTTTGGCTGCTGGTCTGTTCTTTCCTTTGGGTGTGCCTACAGTGTGTTAACATTCAGTAGGTTGGATAGTAAATGCATGTGATGAGAGAACAGCCTTGAGTAGTTACGTAGCTTTCTTTTCATGATTTTCCTGGTGCTTTCCCATTCCTGGATTTAAATTGTCTGAACTATTGAGTATTGTATCTTGTGCCCTCCTTCTTTCCATCTTTAATTTTCAGAAGCAGAGTCCATTTCATCTTGGCTTATGAAAATGTGTGTGATTTATGATTCATGTATTGTTATTTTTATCTATGTTGTTTCCCAGCCAACAACTGTCTTGCAGTCCTGATTGGTGTATTTGTTTTACTATGATTTAGTCTTGAAGAATGAAAATCTCTATTGATATTTAAGGTCTCTGGGGATTAATTTTTGTAATCATTCTTGATGAAATAAAGTTAACTCCTTATGATGGAATGTAGGGATTCTGGTGGACAAAAATAACTAAGAGATTCAAAAGGATCTGTAAATGTTTTTGTAGAAATTCTACTTGGAAATGTGGTTCTAATGTTTTAGGTTATTGAAAACCACTCTGGTCACTGTTATCGTGGAATGTGTGCCCTACGAAAACACCATTTATGGTGAATGCTGGGCATGTGGACTCTGCTCCCAAATCAGTCCTGTTGTCTTAGAGTCACCTGCCACAAAGGCATGGGCTTGGGTGCCTTTGTTGTGTGGCTTTGTGTAGCCCTTACCTAGGATTGATTGGCTGTGGAGTTTGGGGGGCCAAAGTTCACGGAGCCCCTCTGGACTGTGCTGGGAGGTCATTCTTGAGTCATTTGCCTTGTGTTGGTTCCAGGGAAGCTGCCCGGGAGTGTCGCAGGAAGAAGAAAGAATATGTCACATGTCTTGAAAACCGTGTGGCTGTGCTTGAAAACCAAAACAAGACTCTCATTGAGGAACTCAAGGCCCTTAAAGATCTTTATTGCCATAAAGCAGAGTAACTGTCTTTGACTTGGACCTTGTTTACTGTGAACTCAAATCAAGGCAGGAGATGCAGCAATTCTTCTAATTGCCATGTGGACACATGGAAGGGACACTGGTGACCCTTAAGAATCCCGATTGGCTTAGTGTTTGAAATTGAGTTGGGCGTGTTGTTCCAAATTTGGAATGCAACCATGATCACATGCACCAAGCTCACTTCAGTCTGTTCAGTCAGTA
>VMDR010022873.1:0-15949 GCA_007922815.1 Macrotus californicus | reverse complement strand
TCTATGAGATTCCACGACTGGAAACAAAGGAAATTAAAAGAAGCAAGATAATGGGGAAGAATGTGTGCAGTTCAATTCAAACCCAAAATACATCCTCCAGCTTTTGCAGATTTTGCCACTATCATTCTTAAATTTTAAAATTAAATTTCAATAGCTCGATGATTATGTCAGCACCACAGAGCTCATCAAAGTGACAGAGTATCTTAAAAAGCTACTAATACACATACATCATTAGCCATTAAAATGTTCGTCGCCTGTTTGTGGAACACACAGCAGGAAAAGCACATCTGAAAAACTACTTGGCTAACAAGAGCACAACTTACCCAGAATAAATAAAAATGCAAATGGATGTACTTTGCTTCAAATACTATTGAAAAGATGTTCAAAAGTTTAAAGAGTAGTAGAGCTTGAAAATAAAAATTACTTTTTTTAATACAATGCAAAACAGGAAATGGAATATGACCAAGGAAGAATATAGAAAATTAAACGCAGAAATGAGGTGATTGTATCTGTTTGATACACTATCACGGTGGCAGAATGTTCACCCAAAAGCAATAATGTCTGATGAAGACTGTCACTATTTAAGTAATGGTGACTACTTTTGATGGCACTGCTGCTAACGTGAACACATTTCTAACCTCACACGATTCAGCCAGTGATTGGTGATATACCCTTCTGTTGCATTTAATTCTGTCTACAAACTTTAAGGGTACTAAGACTGGATAAACACAAGTTTTTGATGTAAATAAAGCAGTTCAATGTTTCGTAGAGCCGCACAGTCATCAGCTGACCTACCAACATACTGGCCTACCTGAATTTATCCAAGTTAACTCAGTTTCCTGAGGGCAACTATTGAGACCTCACACCTATGAATCCAGCCATGTCCAAAATCCTTTATGTTTAGACTTTTACCAATAAGGGAGCAAATGTATTCTTTAACATTCCATGATAGACCAGTGTTTACACCCAGCAATTAAAGGGATGAAACTGGAGATACATTCTGTTTAAGTGAAATATATCCACTGAATCAACAGAAAAGGAAAAAAATTACAGGGAAGCCAAAATAGAGTGATATTGCCATTCAAACACACCTCTTAAAAAAGCACATTCTATGCACCCTCCAAGGTTACATGGTTAAGGATGGTTAAGGATATGTTAATTTTAGACCTCTGCACAATTAATAATAGTATTATACCTGAAAACTACACACTTGTTGGGCTATGACAGAGTTCTATAATAGCGGATGGTCTCTCTATACAAAGTGCTATTTATTCTCGGTTTAACAGCCAGTGGATACCCAGGACTGGAAGAATTAGACATCATTCAAATTTGAGGGAACAAAATTGAAAGACTGAAAAAAAAATAAAAAAGAGAGAGAGACAATTTAATTGCTATGCCAAGTAGGACTGCCTAAGCAAAAGAGGAGACAGAATTAATCAAGACTCAAAATTAGTTTGGTCCGAGGCAAAATGAGACATAATGGAACAAATGAGAAATTTGGGAGCTGGTGTTGCATGGGCTACTCTGCTACAGCTCTCTTCCTCCGAGCGCACTGGCGTGTCGTGCAGAGGCGGACTTAGCAGGGCCAGAACACAAAATCAATCACCTGCACTTCAGAACACCAACTGGTCCTCCTGTTCACATCTGCACAATCCCATAAATGTCCATCACAGTAATTCCGTAAGTATGTTTAATCTGTTGTAAAACTACCTCTATCCCAATGAGAAGCTGCATTTAAACTAGTTGTCTGGGGTCCAACTTACATCCAGGACTCACTCCAATGTCCCTAAGTGTCACCCCAAAAGAAGCCCATTTCTGTTCACATTTCCTCTCCAGGACATGAGAATCCCATTCTATATCTAAGCACTTCTGAACACTGCTTGTGTCTAGAATTAGAAAATATAATTCACTGAAGGACACTAGGGAGAAGAGGTATTTCCTTTTAACATAAAGAAATTCTAACTGTTCATTTTTAAAAAGAAAACAGCCATTCAGAATAATCCAGGCTTGCTTTCCTGTTCCAATTTGAACTCTGCATCTTGTCTATAAAAGTAAAAAGAATAAAATGCAATAAAGACATGAATTTAACATACTTATATCAATTCATTCTTTGACACGGCCACAACATGTGTTGTTTCTCAATCTAGAAGCTGTACCACCTTCACCTTCTCACAATAAAATACTACCCTCTCCATGACACTTGAGGACGGGTCGTTCACTGGTGATTTGTAATGACATCTCAGATGAGTAATAGTTGTGAACAGCAGAGGATAGCCAAGGTTAAGAATTTCCCTAAAGAGAAAAAAATTGTGTGCAAAAAAAGGGCAAAATAAGTTCTTGTGGAAAAATTACATTTCAAAATGGGGTATTTAGAAATGGGAAAAACCGTTTTCTCAAAGCAGGGGTCGCACTAGAGCCGCTTGGTGACAGGCTCTCAGCCTGAACCTTCGGAAAAGCTCTGCCCTGTTAGGACATGGGAGCAAGATGTCAAATTCAACCCGTAGTTGGCAGGATACAGGTCTTAAATATTGGGCTTATGCCATAAGTATATTGAAGGCACAGTCAGTGGTACACTTATGTGAAAATCATCATAAGACAACATGAGAAACATTGCTTTGTACTAATATTCAATTCAGGGGACAGCATCGTGTCCTTTCTGACCTAGAAACAATTTTGACATTTTGTCAATTGATTTAGAAATTTAAAATCTAATTTCACAATTAGACAATTGGAGTTTAAAGAGAAGACAGTGAATCCTTTTGTAAGTGACCCACATTAGGCCTATGGGTGCATATTTTCTTCTAGAATATTTTTGTCACATGCATGAAAGCAAGAAATCAAGAAAAAAAAATGTGTCCCTCATCTCTTTCTCCACCTTTCTCTTTAATTTTTTTCTGAATTAACAATTATTTCATCAAGGAAAGACTTGGTTTCTTTCACCATTAGAAAATTTTTTAAAAGTTAAAAGAGGGAGTGGAAGCGTTTTTCTTTTTTTTTTTTCCTTTCTTTTCTGTGTTCCCCTTCTCTCCTTAGCTTCCTGCCTCATCACTCCACATGCGCCACTGATCCCCTGTGTCAGGGTCTAAGTGAGCCTTACTTTTCATTGACCAGAGAGAAGACACGGTAAGCCACACAATGTTTTTAATAAAAGCAAAAGTTGATATGTAAACAACTGCTCAAACGACTGTCATCTCTAGTAGAACGTAAACTCCACACAGGCAGGAATTTTGGACTTTGTATTTTCTCCTGAAACCCCAAACCCTCAGAGAGCAGTAAAACACGCCCCCCTCAACATGCACATACAGAGAATAAACAATTCGTCACCGACAACAAATGCCACGATGGTTAAAATGAGTATCATCAAGGGTCAGAGTAATCAGGAAAACAATAAATATTCATGCTCATTCTAGCTCTACACATTTAATTGTGGAATTACGAGCATCACATGGGTAGCTAAAGCCTGGTTGGGCATCAAGATGTAGAACCTGTAGGAAAAAAGGACACAGAGGCACAAAATGAACATCATGTCATTGTGTGGTATTAGTGCCCTTAGACCAGTGGAAAAGGCAATCAGTAACAGATTGGACTTTTTGTGTGTACGTGTGTGTGTGTGTGCATGTGTGTGTGTAGAGAAGGGCCCTCAGTCACCCAGTAGGCTTAACTAGCAGCCCTACCTCCTTCTTTGAGAAAATCATATCAAAAACTATGCATTGCCTATAGTACATATCCCATACGTCCTAAGCTATTCAATGTTAACTCCTACTCTTTCAGTATACGAACTACTTCAGGATGTCATTACATTGGGCCTAAACAGCTAGCCGTTGGAAATTCTGAAATACCTCATATATCCCAGAGTTATTCCTAGGAAAGAAGACAAAAATAACTTTCATTTATCCCACCACACATTTGTAACAGTGTATTCATACCTCTTGTTTCATACCCACAAATTGTAATTAGATCACATCTTCCTCTACATTCCACATTTGCTTCTCAATGATAACTGAATATATTAAGTAGTTCGCTAAGTCTTCTAAGCAACACATTTATAAACGATCTCTTTGGAAAAGGCATCTCTGCAGATGGTTATGCCAACAGTGGTAGCTTAATTTTTCACAACAGTGTTGCTCTCTGAAGGTGTCATTTCTTGGCCTTGTCCCCTAAAGCACAAGGCCACTTCCCGTTAGTCTCCTAAGGCCATTACTGACACTGCCTTCCCAACGGGCTGTATGGCCCATTCAGGAGCTCGCACATGAGGAACCCTGTAATGGACCAGGATCATTTCAAGGTGTTAGCTGCGTGCTGAGGACTGACGACTAACCCCTATCTTACTGCAGCCACATCTCTTCATGGGGGGCACAGCACTGAAAGCTGTCATTGGAGTCTCATGCTTCAGCAGTGAGCTTTTAACCAATTCACTGAAAGTCAAGTAAAATCAAGAACTGGAAGATAACGTGAAAGAAAACCAGAATAACATCCTCAGGTCTTCCGGGAGACCTACAGACAGACTGTGGCTTCAATGCAGCAGGAAGCTCCCAACCAAGAAAATGTGCTGTTTCCACAGGTCTGTCCCCCAGCTGTCTAAGCAGGCGGGTACAGTGGTAGCTGGACAGACGAGGGAAATACATAACGGGGACGGGTGGTGCGGGGGGTGGATTTTTAGGATTCTCCACATTAAGTAAATGTCCAGCCTAGAGTACAAAAGAGTCGCATGACATATTACAAAATACAACCAATGGATAGCTTTCAAATCTAGTATTTTGGAATCTAGCCATTTGGAATGCATAGCTGAGATTTTAGAAAACATCTGGATAAAGTTTATGTTTAGACACAGGCCCTCATATACCAGATCTACCCACAACCCCTCAGTCAACAATGGAAGCCCAGGCCCGATGTTAGGGCCTAGTGCTAAGCACATCAGTAGTAAAGTCGCCTATGAGTAGCCATAGGGACAAGAATTAGGGAGGGACTAGAAATGGTACCAGAGTCTAAACTGCGTGGTGAAGAGAAGAAGGAGACACAAGGTTTCAGGGAAGTATATCTCCTTGCCCACCCCCTGCCCAATTTCCTCACACTGGAGAGGGAGACAACCAGGGGCAGGCACAACGGGGCTCTCTAAGCATGCTGGAGAGAGCAGGTTTGCACTGCTGACTGGAAGGGTTGTGCTGGAGGACAGCAGTATGAAATTACTTGTGTTGGCCCAGGCGGATCCCTTATCCTTTACCCTTAGTTATAGATCTGAAGATGTTTAGCCCCTATGTACTGCAGTTTCTGACTACTTACTCCCTTCGCAGAATCTTCTGTTTGCATGTAAACTTAGAAACCCCTGTATAAACTGCTTTTTATACCTGAATGAATGACTACCTGCTGAGTTGTAAATAAGAAGTATTTATTTTGCCCTGAGAATAATCTGCTAAGAAGGCAGCAGATGAATGTTGCTTACCACAGACACAATTACAAATCCATTCTCTGTGAACTTTCTTGCCTCTCCACGTGAAAGCACTCTGAACTCAGTGACATGCCAAACTTAAGTCATAAAATAACATTTTCAGAGTCACCATTTCTAAATGTTAAATTTTTACTTTCCTATATGTGAGTTGCAGGTATTACATTCTGCATCCTTCAAAAAATAAGTTTTCAGTAGGATGTTATTAAGAGAAAGAAAGGTAGGGAAGACAGAAAAAGAGAAGGGAGGGAAAGAAGGCAGGGCAAATGGGAGACAGGGAGAAAAGGAGGGAGCAAGGAAGAAGGAAAGAAGAAACTAATATTCCTTTGGAAAAATAGAGTGCATCTACAGTTGTTTGAACCAGTCCCAACCTCCCCTCTCCCCTCTTATAGCTATCACCCTGTTCCTTGTTTCTGTGCCTTTGATTCTATTATATTTTGCTCATTAGTTTATTTTGTTCTTTAGATTCAAGTTATAAGTGAGATCACATGGTATTTGTCTTTCATTGTGGCTCATGGGACTGGATGAAAGAAGATGAAAGGGTTGAACAAAGAACATGTATACATGACCCATGGACATGAACAACAGTGTGGGGATTGACTGTGGGAGTGGGGGGTGGCTGCGGGAGGGGGCAATGGGAGAAAAATTGGGACAACTGTAATACACAAACAATAAAAATATTTTAGCCCTGGCTGGTGTGGCTCAGTGGATTGAGTGCTGGCCTGCAAACCAAAGGGTCACCAATTCCCAGTCAGGGCACATGCCTGGGTTTCGGGCCAGGTCCCCAGTAGGGGGCATGTGAGAGGCAACCACACATTGATGTTTCTTTCTGTCTCTTTCTCCCTCCATCCCCTTTTCTCTAAAAATAAACAAAATCTTAAAAAAAATTTAAATGAAGTTGTTTGAAAACCTAGTTTAGAAGTAATTTCATAAGATGAACGCAGCTCTCTATTCACTGTTAATGGCTTGTTAGTCCTCAAGGAAGACAGTGCCAGAGCCAAGTGAGGGGCACTGGTTAAGCATCCCCCAAAGCACAGAAGTGAGATCTAAGCAGCTATTCAAAGCCCTTATTGGTTCCCAAGCAGAGGCAGTAGCACAGGTCCCAGAAAGGGCGTTCTGTTGCCACATGGACGAGCTGAATAGCTTTGCTCACACTCCGTGAGTGAGGCACTCCCATTTCAGGGCCAAGAGAGCTTCCATAGAGACAGCTACTCTGGGATAAAAATGAATGATGAAGTTCATTTACCAGTGTTGTCCTGCTCGTGCTAGAGTCACATTGTTCATAAACACCAGAGCACCGGTGTAACTGAAACTTTTCATGAATACATCAACCCATGAAAAGCTCGAACTTCAAGTTTTAATTATTAAAATATGTATTTTGTTCCACATGGGAGTGCTAAGCAGAAATACGATCCTAGTACTTGTGGAAACAAAAGTACTCATAAGGATAAATCTAATGAATATAAATAATATTTAGAAACAGTTTCAAGTTCAAATGTTAATGAAACAGTTCTTTAGGAATTGATGAGCACTTGTTGGATATAAGAAATATATAAGAAACTTGGTTTCCTGTGCTTGAAAAATTGAACTTTCCATTTATTCAAAGTATTTCAGGAAATCCATGGCAGGGTGGGAGGGTAGGGGACAGGAATCTCCTTGTAAATAAAACAAAATCAAGAATTAGATTATGTAGGCCAGATTATCTAGAAAGGACCAAAAATTACTTCATTCAGTAAGATATTTTATTTGCTAGTGTTTCAGGTGTTTTAAAAGCTGTAACATTGAGATTCTCAACTGGAACAAAAATAATGGACCTGTCTGACCACAGAAGTAGCTAAAACTAAATAGCACAGTGTTCTTAACCAATACAAAACCAATTTTAAAATGGCATATGCAGAATTCAAGTACTCTCTTGTGCAGTTTATGTTGATATTTCATTTTTTTCCTCTAGGCAGATAATCACTTTCATTAATTCATAAGATATACTAAATTTCAAATTAGTTACTAAGTGTACATGAATAATCACGAAGTAAAGTGTTGTTTACTTTCACCTTGTTTTTTCACCTCTTGTCACTAAGAATAATAATGTAACCATTAAATATAATTATATAGCTTAAGGTGCCTAGCAAGTTGTACTATCAATAATTTTGAAAGGACTAGCTTATTATCTTTAAATGACTCTAGACACTGCTATACATTCTTCCTTACGCAGTACATTGATATAGCACATTGTCATATTGTTTACAAATAAGCCACAAAAATGCTGAAAATGTGGAAATGGCATATACAGTAGAAGCTTCTTGCATCACCTTTTAATTGAGCGACGTGCTGGGTTCCAGCTATCTCCTCCATCTCTCTGTAGAATGGTGATTAAAAAGCACACTATGAAACCCTGAAACTACCAGGTTGCTGACGGGCAGATCCGGGCACTTGGAGTTACCAGGAATTGAGCTGAGTGCCTACCAAAGGGCCAGCAAGGTTATTTTCATCCCAATCAGGCAATTTGAAACTGTGAAAGGTACAAGGTGATCTAATTAAGTATCATATCAGTGGCTGCTATTTATGTGCCAAAGAAACTGTGTGTGTATGTATTTACATAAACACTGTGTCTACTGCTTTGGATTCAGCAAAAGAAAATTAATTTTAAAATGCTGTTAGATTACCTGTGACTATACAACCCTAAAAAATTAAAGGAAAGGATAGAATTTTTAAAAATTGGTATTCAAATTTCATTACAAGATGACTTTTAAAATTTTTGTTTTGTTTTTTCTTGTCTTTAACTTCTCACCACATTTAATTTTAAAAAAAACTATAATCACTGGCACAACATTGGATTATAACTATGAGAACACCAGTCTACAGATCCATTTTCAATAAAAGACCTTGGTTCTACTTAAAAATATTTGCCAGTGACAGTACATTAACATGCTTTAAGCTAATTTCATCAGTCCATAACAAATATCATTATAACATATGAATGAACACTTCAAAAAATTTCAAACTTGTTGTGACTATTTCAATTTGAATGACTTCAGGATAAAATGGCTTTTCCTTCATGTTCTTTTGGGTCTTTTTCATGTAGGGATGTGCAATGCACTTCTTGAAAGATGAATTAATATCCCAGTAATTTAATTTAATCATATTAACTTTCTAAAAAGACAAGGTAACTCAGGATTTAATCAATTAATCCACCTATGCACAAGCAGTCTTTCAGAAATACTAAACTGTGAAAAACAGTTTACCCCCGTTTTTGGAGGATACCTCTCTATCGGATGGAATTGAATCTGTGCTCTTATGTTTCTGAAAAACAATGTTCACTGCATCCGCATTTGTTCATGTATTCAACCACTTTACTAATTTCCAAGCAGACACCTTACCTAAAATAAATCACCTTCTCAGTACAAAGACCCCAGCCATTTGCGTTCAGAAGAGCTTGGGTGAGGGGAAGATCCATCATTCAGTGAGACACACAGACTGAATAAGCAGGTGGATTCAACAGGGATCAGGGAACTTCTGAGGGAGATGAAAGCATAAGCAGATCCTCTAACATTCTTTCCCAAACTAGCACTAAATAATCAAAGCAAATAAGAACAAAAAACCCTATCTGGGTATAAACGTGAAAATTGGAAAAGGCCATCACTTCCTACCCCAACCTCCGAGGAGTTCTGTCCTTATTATGTCAAGATTTTAAAAGACCATAAAGAGGAACATCAAACTTTTTTTTTTTCAAAAGAAAGTAGCTAGTATGCAGAGAAAAGCCTAGCAGGGCCTCTCCAAGCTGTCTTTAATTAAAGAGAATTAAAGGCTCTGGGAAATAGGGGGCACTTATTTAAATAATTTCCCATTGAACATTAGACAGCATCTGTGGTTGCCATGAAAATATGCCTCTCACATGTCCAGCCACAGACAGCATAGCTGAGTAATGACCCCAGATGCTGCTGCCCTTCCGGGTCCATCGTCACGTCCACAGCACGGTTACCTTTCTAAAGGCTTCTCCCCACCGGTGATCCTAATGCCACTCCAATTCGGTGAGACACGAAACTCTTTCCACTGGAAAATCTGGCTCAAGACTTTCCTTCAGCCTGGCCAAACCTGCCTCGGAACTGTGATATACTCTGTGTCTCTTGGTACCAGCCCCCTTTCCTCCCTCCCTCCTTCACTGATAGAAAATCTACAAGGTATCAAAGGCTCTCCCTGACTCCTTTGGTTTCTTACAAATTGTCCTCCACAGTCATTTCCACATATACATTTCTCACATGTGTAATCTCATCTTCATTTCCTGCTCCTCAGAAGATCCAGGAGTTGCCTGAGAACACAGGGAATAGGAGAGAGATTTGGAACTGGCTCACTAACCACCAGGCGGGCAGTATGTGGTCACTGAAAGGTCCTAGTAACAGGTAGTGGTTAAATTGCTAAAAAATCAACAGGTCCCGGGATGACCTGAGAAAACAACCTCATATAGGAAACTGCTCCTTCGGGTACAATATTTCAGGCATTTTGAAAGTTATGGGGGGAACTGTGACTACAAGCAGTGCCACTGACTGGTTGCTCTTATGTTGAATTGATGCCTGTTGAGATACATTAACAGTTATCAGCTAAATACTAGGCCTCCTATCTCCTTCAGTGAAAGCAAACGCAGCACATCAAAAGACTGAGGAACTGATGGAGCCATAGGGTGCCAGCAACATTTACATACGAAATTGAAATGTTCAGCCAAAGCAGGTGCTTCACACTTTGATCAGAACTGTGGTTGGCAGTTCCTGGGGTCCTGAAACATGAAGTGCGGAAATCAGTAGGGATGCTTTGAGCATGTTTTGTTCTGAAGATTCCCTCTGAGCCCTCCGAGGCTTCAGGGGTGAGTCACCCTTCCTCAGTAAGAGCTAGAACACATCCAGTGTTGGTAGACACTGCAGAGGACTCTTCCTGTTAACAGGTACGGCCCAAGGAAAATTCCTCACCTCCTCTCCTGACTGCCAGGCCAACAGCTGGGGTTAAATCCCATCATAACACTGCTGAGCACATGCTGGGCCTGAGGATGGGGGAAAGACATCATTCACTAAGAGCCACAAGAATTAGCTAGCATGTTCCCATAAGAACCTAGGAAGCATGAATGGCATTGGATTTTGAGAATGCCAAATGTAAGACTGGATTAAAGCAAGAATTCATTGATATGAGGGTACTTTGGGGAAGGGCATCTGGCAAGTATCCCAGTAAATGGGGTAAACTCTTTAGTAGAATGGCCCTTAGAAACCTAGAGAAAAGAAGTCCAAAGAGAGTGACATGGAAAGAATAAAGAGGCTGAGAGAGGTAGGAAAGTTCGAACTGAAATACCAAGTAAGCCCAGGTAAATCATCAAAGGCTTATGTTCCACAGGAGCCCCAAATGCAAAATTTACCAGCATGGTCAAGAAGTTCAATGATAGAATTCCTCTGAAGACCAGAGAGGATGGGAGGGGAGGAATTCACAGAAATGGACTTGTTAATATTCATCAGTATACTGAGGTCACCAAAGTAACAGAAGCCTGAGTAGTGTGAATTTGAACATCAGAAACCAGCAGGCCACAATCACCACAAGGACAGGTAAGCTTGCCCACAGGAAGTTGTGGAAATGATTGACAAGGCATGGGTGGAGTCCCTAGGGACAAAATAAGTATGCAGCCAACAGAATCCATTAGGCATGTACAACCAGAAGGAAGAAAGAATACAGGAGCAGTGGACTAAGAGCAGCCACCTCAGTAAAAAGCTATGATCCTGTGTGTGTCCCTGGAAGGAAGACACCTTAGTAATGTGGCCAATGTAAACTCTGATGACTAGTCCTTCTTTTAAAGAGACCTATGACCATTCACTCAGGTGACTGTACTTCACAGAAGGCATATTTAGATACAATTATTGTACATATGTTCTGAGTTGACATTGATACCTAGAGCCCAAAGCATCCTAAGTCCACTGGTAGAGGGAGGGCTTATGAGGCAAGGTAATAAATGGAATCTTTGCTAAGCCTGGCTCGAACAGACCCAAGGTCCAAAGATCCACCCAGCTGTTTTTTCTCCAGTCACTGAATGTATAATTGGAAATGATATACTTGGCAATTTATTTAAAGCTCACCTTGGTTTGTTGGTCTGTGGGTTAAAAGTTGTCCTTGTGAGGTATGCCACACAGAAACTTCTGAAACTGCCCACCCTAGCCAAAATAGTAAATTCAATGCAACGTTACATGAGCAGGAGTAGTGGTAGAGATCGGCATCAGCGTTCAATGGGTTTGCTGGGGCTGCCGTAACAACACACCACAGCCTTAAACAACAGAAATGTATTGTCTCACAGTTATGGAGGCTAAAATCCCAATCTCAAGATGTCAGCTGGTTTGGCTGGCTTTGAGACACCTCTCCTTGGCCTACAGATGTCCTCACTATGTCCCCACATAGTCTTCTGTCTGCATGTAGATGTCTGTGTCCTAATCTCTTCCTATAAGGACAGAAGTCATATTCTATATTTTGCCTTAATTACCTACATTCTAATTTTACCTTAATTATCTTTTAAATGCATAAGAGGTACAGTCACATTCTGAGGTCCTGGGCAACAGGGCTTTTAACATACGAATGTTGGGGGAACATAATCTAACCCTAACAGCACTAACGTGTAAAAGCTCGCAGAGGTGGGAGGTAGTCTCTATAATATCTCCATTTAATTCTCCTGCCGGGCCTCCGTGGACACTGGCTGCATCCTGGACTGATTGTATTCCACTACAAGGCAGCAGCCTGACAGTAGATGTCATGCCAAACACAATATCACTGCAAGAGCACATTAATAAAGACTCAGGGACACAGTATCTGGCCATTGATTCTTTGACTGATTTCTTCTCAGTTTAGGTTAGAAAGATCATGTCACAGTCATGTGGGGTAGGCAATAATATTTATTCACAGCTTTGTATCAGGGCTCTGTTAACTCTACACCTTTGTTCATGACATCGGTGAAGAGACAGTCAAGTCTATACTCTGCACAACCTGAATATCCCCCTAAGATTAATGTTCATAACTCCAATGACTCAGACTGATTGGACAGGCTAAACCAGAGGTGAGTGTCCACTGGAATCCTGGTAAAACAAGTGTTCTGGAGAGAGTGGGAGACAACCTCTTGAAGACTTGAACACCTGCCACTTTGGGGAGGACCAGGGGTTACAGATGAAAGTGCTGTGCTGTCCTCTCCAAACTAAAAGACCTATTATTGTATTTTACATTCAGTGACATAATAATCCTGTTCTGGTTCATGCAGCAGGTAACAAGGAAGGCAGCCAACCTTGAGGCCCTGGCTAAGAAGGAGCCTTTCAGAGATCCAGGGTATAAAGCAAGTGGCCCTGCTGGTTGAGTCATAAAATTCAGAAGATTGTTTTTTGTGTGTTCAAGCTGTCTATACTGGGAAAATATGCAGTGTGAAGCTTATTAGCAAATTCCAACTGGAGCATTACCACGTGAGCCTTTTGGATTCGGGAACCAGGCCATCCATCTGCACCAGAAAATTATACACATTTTAAGAAACAGGCCTGCTAGAGACAGATTGTTTTTGACCGTGGTGTTCTAAATGACAATATGTCCCAAACTGCCCATTTTGAGTTAACTTCTGAAAAAACCTGGAAAACCATAATCTGATCAGGCCCAGCATCTGACCATTATAACATGAAAAAGGTGCATTTGGATTGTGCTTCCATGGGATGAGAGGGCACGAGAGGGCCCCATGCTATAGGACCACATACCCCAACCCTCCTGCCTTCCACCACAGCTTCATCAGTGTCCTCTCCGAGTCTGCACTTCTGGCTGTACTAGACAGCAGGAGGTCCCATCAGCTGAAGGAGGAGAAAAGGTCTCAACACGGTCTGTAAATTTTCCGTCTCGGAATATGGAAGCAAGAGGAAAACTGGAGTCAGCTATATTTCAGCCCCATTTCAGCAGGGCCTTGAATGGCAGTAAGGGGGGAAACTGTGATATTTCAGAGCTGCAAGCAATGCATCTGTTTCTCTGCTTCATGTGAAAAGAGAAGTGACCTGAAACAAGACGACATATGGAAGTCGACCAGAGAAATGTGGAGTGGACACAAAGGATGGAGATTTTGGTTTACAGATTAATGCTCACTAGAGACTATCACCAGAGAAAAGGCACTAAACTAAGTTGAGTCTACGTAGACAAAATTACTTAAGATGGTGGTTGACAGCCTGTCTTTGTCACCAGCCTCTCTTACACAGGTAGAGTGGACAACGTGATGGTGACATAGATGAAGGTACTGGCCCCACCAAAGGACACAATTTTTCAACAGAATATCGTATTGCAAAGTTCTCTTTAAACTGCTTGTGTTGCAGACCAGCAGAGGAGAAGAGAAATCACCATTATAAATGCCTTAACACAATAATGGTGGGAAAGAACACATGTAGAACTCAGTGATCCATTCTTGTTCTCCCTGTACTTCCTGACCCATTGTAACTGTAAAGGGACAAAGACGACAACTCGGTCTGTAAACAGCATGATTACCAAGGGGTCCAGACACATCACACAGATGAATGTGTGGGTCATGGCACCAGTCAAGGTATCACGATCTACCAAGGTAATGTCTTAGGATGAGAAGAATTTTGGCCAGTCAGTGCAGAAAGAAGAGGATAAATACTAGTTTCAACCTACAAAGCAAAAGCAGAAAAAGAGGCTATAGTTTGTTCCACCAGCCTACCCTCTTCTAAGTTTCTTTTCAGGGAGAGGGATCACAGAAACCATGGAGCCGATGCATAAATCTACATGGAGAAGTAGATCTGCCCAACAAAAGGCACAGGCTGCAGTGGCCAGGAAAAGATCCCATAGCCACCTGTGGAGAATAGTTATGCATATTCACCAAGGCCACACTCCCCTGAGCCTACTTCCCAGTGAATGGGGATTGAGCACAGCAATGGGACAAATGCAGCCCGTTCCTGCAAGATGGAGAATTCTTCCAATGGGCCCCTTTGACTTAAAGACTTATCCTTATTTTGGTCAAAATGTTCATACAATTATATTGCAATCTGAGTTTCTTTTTCCCCATTTGTCTTATCTCACTCTCCTTCACAACTGTCAGGTCTGCATCACAAACTAAAGATTCTCTCCAGCCTCACTAGCTTGTTCCCCTTAAAATTTAAAGGCATTTCCCTCCAACAAATCTCTTGCACAGTAAACCTGCATTTGTGTCTGCTTTTAGAGCATCCAAACTAACAGCATCCTAGAAGGAGTCGTGCTGGGAAAACTAAGCATTGTAAATTTAACATTTATACTAAAATAAAAACAACTCCTGCTTTTACTCGAGACTACATTAACTCTGTAGATCAATTTAGGAAGTATTTTGTTTAAGCACTTTTAAATCAACAAAATACAAAAACACATTCCTGAAACACTCAGGTCAGAAAAGGACTATTTTAAAAACAGTATGAACAGCATGTTTCCACATATATGACATACAACATACTTTGTAAGCAGAGGGATTTAACATCAAATTGTGTATTAGATATAAAAATGGAATAAACTGAGTATTAAGTTCAATAAGCTGGAAAACCAATAAATAAACTTAATGATAGTGGACAAAGGATAGTAATAAAAATAAGAGCAGCATTGATAAAAAATACAAGAAAACATAGGATTAATTTAAAAATCAAGATCTGTTTGAAATGACCAGAGAAATATACAAATCTCTAGGTAAGGTAATAGAAACATAACCCTTTGCTGTGCCAGGCTCCACTCAAAGTCGGCTGCTTCCTCATCACAGGCTCTATGGACAGCAGCAGTATTATGAAGCACCAAATTATTGCTTTCAGAATCTAAAAGGGTCTGCCAGGAACTATGAAAACCATAAATATTTTTAATTGTAAATAAATTTTATTTGTCATTCTATGTTAATAAATGCCAAAAGTAGTTTGTTTTATATAAAATATAAATCAACAATTTATATTGTCTCAAGGAGAAATCGAAAAATAAATAGAACAATAAGAAGGAATAAAAAGAGAGAAAAGTTTCAAAAATATTGCTGTAATTAAAGGTGATGGTTATCAGTCAATTTTAAAAGCATAGGGCTTCAACTTTTGGAGAAACATTTGACTGCTGTTGCATAAACACAACTCAGAAAAAGATGAAATGATTTCCATATTATGTTCACAATTACTACCAAACCTGGAAAATGCAATTTGATATCTACAACCTAAGCAAATTTATGAATATTGAGGCAGACCTCTTAATATTAAATTAAATCCCATCATGTATCTTTTATAAAAATTATTTTTATTACATTTACAGGTGCAACAGTGGTTAATAAAATTACATAGTTTCAAGTGCACAATTCCATGACAATCATCTGTATGTTGCGCTGTGTGGCCACCTCCCAAAGTGAAGTCTCCTTCCACCACCATGTATGAGACCCCCTTACCCTTCACACCCCACCCCCTTCCCTCTGGTAACCACCACCCTGCTGTCTGTGTCTGTGAGTTTTTGTTTGCCTTTTATGTTTATATG
>VMDR010022872.1:0-15953 GCA_007922815.1 Macrotus californicus | reverse complement strand
TCTCGCCCCTCCTACCTGTGTGGATGAAAGTTTCTCCTTTAGTTCCTTGGTTGTCGGACTTCCATACAGTTCGATTTTCTGTCAGTTCTGGTTGTTTTTTGTTTTAAAATTTGTTGTTGTCCTTCTTTTGGTTGTACGAGGAGGCACAGTGTGTCTACCTATGCCTCCATCTTTGATCCTCATCTCGGATTCCTGTTTTTGTTTGTTTTTAAACAGCATTTTTCTCATCCATCTCAAGCAATATTACCTGTACTTTAAATAAATAGATACATGGAAAACTATGCTTACTGCACTTGTTAGAATTACCCAGGTGACAGGTGACAGAGCCCCGAATTGAGTTGACACAGACAAGGAAATGCGTTGAAAGCACGGTGGGATGTTTTGTTAACTCAGAGATGAGAACAGGAGTGGGTCTCCCACAGCTGCCCTTGGGCATTCTCTCTGCCTTTCCTCTTGGCTCCTGTCCACGCGTCTGCCTCACTTCCCTCCCTGGTCCTGAGCTCTTCTTGGCTCTCAAAAGCACAGAGCAGGAAACATAGCTGCCCTTCCCTTCTGAGCTTTGTAGTTTATAGTTCAGGAACTCAAGGAGAAATTGCTTCTCCCTCTCATTCCTATACCTGAATTTTGGACCCAAACTCCGCTTTATAAGGTTGGGTGGGGAGGGCGACGGGGGGCTGGCAGACAAAAGAAGGTTGTTCACTGTAGCTTTATTCAATAAGAAAAACCTTTTGAAAGGCAGAGAAATTGAGGTGTGTAATAGGAAAAAATGTAAGAGAAGCAATGTAGAGGGAAAGAGAGAGAGAGAGAGAGAGAGAGAGAGAGAGAGGGGAAGGGAAGCCGTTAAATAATGAGAGAGAGCCATAGGAAGGCATAAAGAGAGAGGAGAAACACGGGACACACAAGCAAACCAACTGGACTGGGGGGATTTTCACAGATGTTAAAAGAAAAGAAGACATCATGACTAAACAAGCTACTTTGCTAATTTATATGTAATTTCTGGCGATGGTAGGATTTGCCCAGAAAATGGAAAACGCCAAGGGAGTTACATGTTGGCTAATGTCTATCACAGTCACAGTTCAAGTAGGGCATCTGTCGATGTCTCCTGATTGGTGGTGGGGGGCTTTTCTTTGTCAATTTCTGTATTTGGATGCTGTTTTTATGTGTGTGTGTGCACTTACTTATCCATGAGCATGATTTACTTTTGTAATTACTTTTCATTAAAATTTTGGATTGAGAATTCTCACTCTAAGAGGATTAAAGTCTTATACTTTAAGTCCGTCATTCAAATATCTGTTGCCACACATTTTGGGGTCAAATGTCCCCAACTGTCAATTATAACACACTGTATATAAACATTCTGCACAACAGCCAGTGGTCCTTAGTAACTAAACTGGTCCACCTAGAAATTATCTTCTTTTCCTTCATTTTTTAAAATCCAGAACTAATAAACTAAATGGTTTATATTATTTTAAGTGAGTCATACCTCATTATAACCCCAGTAGACATAACCAACAGTGTTATTATGAGCCCTCTCTCAGGATTCCTGATCAGTGAAAAGACTTTCTGGTGAACTTTCTCACTGATGCAAGTGCATGATTTCCGATGAGGTGTTCTATTTTTGCTTCCAAAATTAACTGGAAATTCAGTAGCCTCCAGGGTTTAGCAAAGACGGACAGGTCATGCTCTTAAAATAAGACTGCCAATGAATACTTAGAAAACAAAGTATCTAAAGACAGCCAATGCTTTGGTGAGGAAAAGCAGACAATATAGCACATGCCCCGGATTTACTCATGGTCTGAGACTGAGCGGGCAGGACCAGCCAGAGATGCCAAGGGGCCTCCTACTGAAAGTGTCGTTTTAACCGAAGGGGAGGGGCATCACAATAGTATCACAGAGCATAACAGCTTCACAAGAGCTTGGGAATCTACGAATTATCGTTTCAGTTCTTTTCTTTCAATCTTAGCTTCTTTAGGTGGCCATTTATGCATTGGCTGTTCATAAATTCATCCAAATGTGTGCAGAGGCCTAACAGCATCTCTGGCACCCATGTAAACTGACGGAGACCAACAGACTTAACCACTGGCAGACGGAGGGCTCTCATATCAATGGTTGTTCTCGCCTCGTGGTTTCGTGGTTCAGAAAATGCCATGTTTACTGAAGGCCTAGAACACTCTCGTGACTCTCTACCCTACAAATTTCATTCCTGAGAACTTTCGAAACCAAAAAATGCTGACATGAGCTTTCTCTGACTTTGCCCTTCATACTTGCCTTTCAGCTACTGAATCTTCCCTTCTCATTACATTTGTCCCTCTTTGCTCTCAGGGATCATTACATTTGAAAATCTACTATTATAGTTGAAGAACATTCGTATCTACTGCCCGCCAAGGGGTCATCTTTGAAATATATTTGAGCTCTTTGGAAAAAGATTGTACCGAAATTATCAGTCATTAAATTCACCATGCGATTACAGAAAATCTGAATGGCTTCAAGAATATCTGGATAAATCCGTGAGCGACACAGGCATAAACGACTACAAAGAGAAGATGGAATTTCATCAGGAGACGTTCATCAATTACAGCTATTACAGTTGAAAGTTATTCAACTTATTATCTGGTTTCATCACACAGTGACCTACAAACTATAAAATGCACGTAAGTCTACCACCCACATATTGAGAAACACCCATATGCGTGTCCAAGAAAGGCATCACGATAAACCATACTGAAGTCAGACATCCATGCTGAAGCCGCGAGAAAGGCAATGAAAACCTGGACTTATTTTACTCCCTCCCAGCCTAATTAAAATGTTCTCAAATCATCAAGCCTATGTAAGTCATACCTTTGGCAGGGGATTAGGCGGGAAGCAGTATAGAAGTGAGTCTAATGAAAGTGTGATACACGTGACAATGAGTGCCACTTTTCATCTTTCAGTGACAGCTATCATCAGTCACCCATGATTTGCACTGTAAGACTCCACAGAGATTCTTAGAAAAGGGTTTACAAGTTCTTATTACAAGGTCTTGCCTCATCACAAAACTTTCAAAAACAATTCTTGGCATAATGTGGAAACAACATTGAGAGGAACGGAAGGCAGAAAGGCAGGCCAAACTGTCTACCAGTTCATCTGAACACACGAAGCTCCAGAGTTGGAAACGTGTCCAGAGAAAATACTGGAGACTCGGAGTGAACTGCATTCACTCCATGTGTGAAAAAATGAAATGAAGCTACGTTTAAGGCTCAATTAGGTGGCATATTAGTTAAATTCTCTTGGGGAAGACACCCATTTTAAGCCTCTGTGTCTTTATTCATTAAATGGAGATATTATTTAACTCCCATGTTCAATGAAGAGCAAATGACATAAATGTACATGACAGCCTTCCCCAAACTACTAACTATTATTATGAATATTACCCGCACGTCAACTGAGCATGCGTCCCAGGGTCTTCCTAAGCAGAGCTGAACCCTGATTTCAGAAGATCAAGCATTGGGTGATAAAGGAAAACGTAGGTAAGATAACAAGGAGCTGGCCATTTTGATCTCATACTAGTTTAGTTTTATTTTTTTGTCCTTTCTGCCCCCTTGGTCTGGTTAAAGCTGTGAATGAAAAGTCAAACTCTCTGAATCCAATCGCTATAAGGGGGTTTCAGATACAAAAAATAGCCAAGACCAGAAGGGAAGGTGTGTTGAGTAAGGAAATGGAAGAAGAGATAAGGGTTATCATCAAATTAGGAATGGACCCACTTTCTGAGTTCGGGAGACAAGATGTGTGTGTTCTCCCTGTGATGTACTATTTCCAACCTGGAAGCACCAGGCGGCTCTTGGCCCATCAGGATGCTTGAAGACCTGGAATCTGAACACCCTTGGCGGGGCCCGGGAGTCAGATGTGGCCAAGTCCTCCATAGAGAATTAAGCCCTTAAGAATATGATGTTAGTGATTATCTTCTCAGTCCTCTCCAGTTTGGTGGAGGACCAGTGGCATTCCTAATACATACGGGAGAGGTTATTTTATCACATACGATGAATCTCTCCAGCAATTAGGGATTAATATTCTCAGAAAACCGGTTGAGAATGCTGTTCTGGACGTGACCTCACTGTGGGTACATGAGGTGCCATTTTTAGAGCCGTAAGTGGTGGTTATCCTCTCCTTCCACGAAGAGGAGCGAGGAGGGCTGGATTAAATGTAGGCAGGAAGGCCAAAAAGACATTTTTAATGAGGTGATACCAAGATATCTTACTTAAGTAATTTACTTTACGACAAATTCTTTTGTAAATGGAGGCTCAGATGTGTCTCTGAGATGATTTTAGTGTCATTTTATCAGGAGTGGTCAAAAGGATGACCTTCAGCTGTCACCTTCAGGCGTGCTTAGCCTCGGTTCATCCAGCCTGCTTACTCTAAGAATTAACACCATGTCTGTGACTCTCATTTAATATTTTTTTCCCCAAAGGATTATTACCTGAAGGTAAGGCAAAAGCACTTTAAAAAAGACGAACGCATACTCATCCCAGGGACGAAGGCTTGTCTGGTTCAGATACACACGCTAAGAATCTGTATATGTTTGGTGATCTGGCTACTTGCCTTGCGTTTCACGCTTTGCAAAGTTTTAAATTGGTTTTCGCTGCTGCTGGGCCTGACCTTTTTCTCCATGTGATGTTCTATGGTTTGCTTTCAGAGATTGATTTTTAAATTTCAATTTTCTAGAATTCTTTTGAGATCGATGAGCGCGTTGTAGAAAGACATAAGGAAAAGAACGTCCCCTTTCACTGGACCTGTGCTGGTGTTGCCAGCTCCAGGCACCACAGAGCTTGAATGGAGCTATTTTTCAGAAGCATCTGAACGGCTGCATTGATTGTTCCAGCCCCCTGAACAATTAACTGCAAAGAAAGGGAAATTCAATGTGACTTTTCTGTGCAAAACCGCCACCTTCTTGCTGACCCATCTATGAAAGGAAGCTCTCTGCCAGGACGTTGTGCCACTATCCATCCATATTCATTCTGTTCTACTCTCAAGAGAAAAATTAGGAGGCACAGTGGGCTGGTTTGTACAAAAATCCCTCAGCAAAGCAGGTCCGAGCCTAGACATGCAAATGCACAACTTCTAGTCCAATCACGGTTCCTTCGATATCCCCTGTGGTTTTGTTTTCCTTAGGAAAACAAAATTTCCATGCCTAGGAAATCAGAACTCCTGGCTGCCATCTTCCTGATAACAGTTTTCATCAATTTCATGAAAAGATGAAAAAAAAAGAATTTGTGTTACTTATTGCTGGATAGCCTGTGTCTACTCTCTTATAGGTAAAACATGGACATCAGAAGTCATGACAGACTCAGCAGCACACAAAACCCACGGATGGCTTGGCAGGGTCCCGCCACACTAAGGGCAAATCCCGCTCTGAAATCCTAATCGATCTGCTGCTGCCAGGGGCACATGCGCTGCCCTAAAAATGTTTCAAACACAGTCATGTCATGGCAATATGATACTACATTATCATCATGCATGTGTCTAACATAATTAAGGGTTTTGATCACTTTTTAACTGTTTTGAAGGGATAGTCCTTATATAAACTGTATTTCTCACTCTCCAGATTCCACAAGATGCATGAGGTTTATAGCTGTTAGACCTCAGAGGTCTAATTTGACCTGAAATGCATGAACTTATATGCAGGAAGGAGCTGCGTTATAATAGGGTCTCACAGGCAAAAACTATCTATTTTCTATAATCTGTGAAGTGCTTTCTTGAATGTTATGCATATGTGTAACACCACGTGATGCTAAAAATCAAGTTGTATCCCTAGGAAAACATAACAGGATGGACTGAATGCATATACAAAATGTGTCATTTTTTTCATTCATGTCTATTAACTTACATCCTAAATGCATTCCATTTCTTCCAGTGATGGGACTAGAGTGTAGATGGAAAGTACCAAGGAAACAGACATAAATACTAACAGCAGCCATTCACCTAAAAGGCTGGGAAAGAGCTCAGTGTCCCTCACGCATGTTTAAACGCTTGTCGGGACGCATCTTTGGCCACACAGCACCTCACTCCTGTAAGCCAACATTCCTTATCTCAAAGCGTGTAACATGTGCGGCATAATGCAGATGCTGCCCAGGCAACAACAAAGATGGATGCCAAGCAAGGCAACTAGTCGTTAATCTCAGACAATCACCTAGCATTACACTAAGGAAGGGACAATATGACACAGCATAAATTATGTAACACAGGGCTGTCTGAATGGAAGGAAAGACTCCAGGTGATGGGAATCAGAGTGGAGGTACCATTAGGGGAGAAAGGGCAGCTGGGATGGACTGGAACTATAGTTACAGAGAAGAACAAAATCTCATGTCACATTTTGTACATATATGGACTTGTATATGGATCCTTTGGGGAGGGTGACTGTTAATGGCAGGTCCAGCATGCTTTTAAAACATAGGTGTGAAATAATGGAAAATATTATCTGTACAGGTCTCTGACCCTAGTTCCTGACACAGGGCTCCTAAGTCCCTTGGAATTTCCTGGGTCATAGAGTGTCTTTTATTCTAATAGGGTGACTCTTGGTGGGCTTCTGCCTTGGGGCTGGTTATAAGAAAGACCAAGCTATGGCTAGAAGCTTGGAATTTTTAGCCCCACTCCCTCTAATTTTCCAGAGAGGGGAGAGGGGCTGAGAATGGAGTCTATTATCACTCATGTCTAGGTGATGAAGCCCCCATAAAAATCCCAACAGAGGTGGATTCAGGAAGCTCCCAGGTTGTGAACAGATCTACATGGCAGGAGAGGGGCACATCCCAAGTCCAAGGTGAGAGAAGCTCTTGCTCTTCAAACCCTTCCAGACCTCGCCCTATGTATCTCTTCATCTGGCTGTTCATCTGCATCTTTGACCATATCATACCCTTTTTTATATAATAAACCACTAAGCATAAACGTTCTCCTGAGTTCTGTGAGCTGTTTCAGCAAATAATCAAGCCCAAGGAGGAGAGGGGTCCTGGGAACCTCTGATTTGCAGCCATGTTGGACAAAGTTGGGGGTACACTGGGGACCTACTATCTGTGATCTGCAGTGGCGGGCAGTCTCGTGGGACTGGGCTTTTAATGTGTGGTGTCTTCACTAAGTCCAATTAGTGCCTGGACTGAACTGTAAGACACTCAGCTGGTGTCCCAGAGATTTGCTTGGTGTGGGAAACACACACACACACACACACACACACACACACACACACACACACACATCAGGTTTCAAAAGTATTGTGAATGTTGTGAGTGTGGCAGCAGGGTGAAAGTAAAGGAGACACACACAGCAGTGTGTCAGTTCTCTGTACAACACACCATTCTACACTCCAGGGGTGACTTTAAAATGTGCCTTGTGACATGTGCGCACACATGTATATAATATATACATATTTATGGGTATGTGTATGCTTATGTATATACGTATATATACGTATATGAATGTGTGTGTATACAGACAATATACATCACATCTGAGAACTTTTGTAGGATTTCTGCCTAAATACATAAGATGGGATGATTGCCTGCTTAGTGCAAGACAACTGCTGAAGATGGGGTGCAAGCCTTCCATGGGGGTTCTCCCTGGAAGCAGAACAAGGCATTTAGAACTAGGTCAGGGACCAAGCTATGACATGATTGGGGGTTACTCTTCTACATGAAAGAACTTTTTAAGCTCACAAAGGTGAAGAGAGGCCAAGTAGAACTCTTAACTCACCCACACCTTTGTATATTTTATTATAGAAAATCTTGTCGTGACTTATTCTGAAAATCTGCAAAGTTGATTTGATAGTATAGCTGCAGTTTTTGAAAAGGAACGTTATAACCTAACATGAACTTACAGGTAACATTATCTGGCTTGATTTGCACAATGAAAGCTACGGTGTAAGTATTATTATTATTTTATAAATCAATAAAAACATACACGGAAGTAAGACCCACACAGGCAGAAGTGTGATTCAAAGTTAAATTCATGTAACGCTATGACTGTAATAGCGATATTATTCACGCACCCGAAATCAATAGAAAATATGACACTTCAGGCTCAGTGAATTGAGCACCAGCCTGTGAATCGAAAATATGACACTCAGGGTAAAAACTGAAGCACATGGCTTCCATTCTTTCCTTAATGGGGAAGTTAATTAGGGATTTGGTGTGAGTGGCCCCTTTGTATGGAGATGGACTCTATGAACGATATGTGGAGGACCAAGAATTTCACTTTTTAAGAGGAGAGAGCTCTCTCTCTGCTCCTAAGTGCTCAGAAAAAGCCCTTGAAGACTTTAAAAGCCCTAATTTATCTCTTTGTCTCCTCACTATCTCTTCTTGCTCTCCCTCTCGCCCCACCCCCTCCTCCCCACACACACTATTTCTGTTTAGCCTTTTCATTATTTCCTTGTTTGGCTAATCAAATGTCTATCGAACAAACAGCAAGATCCTTAGTGGGGATTATAACTAAAGGGGTTCCAATAAAAAAACACTTACAAAGTATACTCCAGAGCAGCAACCCTGAGGTTGTTGAGAGCCCTGGATACTAAGAATTCTCAAATAGAGAGTCACTCACAAGGACAATGGATTCAGACCCCAGAGGGGGCCAGTGACCGTCTCCCACAGTGTGTTGACATTGTGTGGCTTGGGCTGGCTTCCTTTCTTCTTCCCTGGTCACTTGCTTTGGATCAGTTTCCTTTGGGAAGTATAAGCACTCTTTACTCTGCTTTCCAAAGGGCCACACTGAGTCTTTCTGTTGGTGTTAGGGATTGACTAGCACGGAAGACAACGAATTTGTCCCATCTAGGAAAACTGTGCTCTTAGAAAGCGGCATCATATGAAACCAAATCTTATGTGAGCTACACTTAAACTAGCCTAAACTTTGCATTATACAGGTAATCTGTGAAACTTCTACTGTAGAAAAATTTAAATAGACACATAAACAGAATACACTGGGCCCCCACGTGTTCACCACTCAGCGGTGGAGACTATTAGTCGTTAACATCAACTCATTTTTTAAAAGGAATATGAGCTTCCTCTACAAAAGACATTATTTAGGAAAAACATATAATGATTTTTTAAAAACTTAATGTGAATTTTTCATAGAAAAAGTTACTGGGCTCATGTTTCAGGTTTTGGTTGCTGGCCTCCTGCTGCTGTGGGTACTTTGTGCATCAGATCTGACTTTCTTTAAAGAGCAAAAAAGAATGGTCCTTATACTACTGAATAAAATGCATACTCTACTTTTACATACATTCTTTAGTTTGTTCTTAACCGCCATGTGATACAGATAATGGAATTATTAGAACTAAGGACCTGAAAACTGAAGCGACAGACTCAAGTTCACAGAACTGTTAAGAAGCAAACCGTCTAGTGAGGCACGTTTCAGAGCATGGCAGTAGAAAGTGGTATTTCAATGAAATACACTACTAAAAGAAAGCAACACCAATGTTCCCTTCGAATAGAATATAAACGTCCCTGGGAGATAGCCTTCTCTCAGGGAAACGTGGGAAAAGACCTATCCCACCCTGAAAAATTTCCACCTGGTGGCACGCAATGACAGCAGTCCTTTGCGCTCCAACTGCGACTTTGAAATGCTCTCGCATCAAGTTCTGGTTGTCCTCGTGCATGTGCTGGGAATGGCTGCTAGGATTTATAGAATGTTTGCAACTGTACAGAACCCACATCTTTCGATCCATATGGTGGTTGTTGAAACAAATGTTAAATGACTCTCTCTCAACGCCTCACTAAAGTGCTTGGTATTTACTGTGACTCTACATGTCAAAATGGTCAGCGCCTGTTGTGGTCTGTGGGCTGTGACAGGAAGGAAGACTTCCCAGAGACAGGATCCTCCAAGCTGTGCCTCAAACCCTGATTACAAATCAGATCAACTGAGTGGAGGGACGCAAACGAAGCTGCAGCAGTGAGAAAGCTCTGGATTCACTGGGCCAGAACAGGTCGCCTGTGGAGCCCTAATCCTCAGGGTCAAGTTGACGAGCGTTATGCACAGGCTTGAGTGGGAA
This sequence comes from Macrotus californicus, assembly GCA_007922815.1. Taxonomy (NCBI): domain Eukaryota; kingdom Metazoa; phylum Chordata; class Mammalia; order Chiroptera; family Phyllostomidae; genus Macrotus; species Macrotus californicus. The sequence goes on along the minus strand of VMDR010022872.1, from coordinate 5,950 downwards.
CAGGACAGGGGTGACAGGGGAAACAACCACAGGGGGAGGAACAGCTGCAATAGAATTCAAGTCAGTTAATCTAAGCTCATTATGGAGAAGCCAACAAAGACTAAAAGGACCTTGGGTAAGAAATGTGGGAATGTCTTGGGAAGAACGGCTAGTGCTGGGAAGACTCAGACAGCATGAGGTCGGATCCAGGTAGAGGACAGGCTAACACAACCTCTTATCACCTGGAAGACTGACAGAAAATTCTCTCCTACAAAGGCCTTCGAACTTTTTACAGAAGCTACAGTAAGAAAAACATTTTTCACTTTGACTCAGTATAAATATACGTATTCCTCCATACACTGATTTAATTGAAACAAAAGCTTTATGAAACAATATTTATAGTCCTATGAGTAATAAAGTCTGGCATTTTCCATCTTATTCCATTATCTTAAAATTTAAAAAAACTAGTGACAACCTTCTCAACGGGTTTTACAGCCTACTAAAGAAACACAACGTAACTGGCCGTTCATAATGCACTGCTCTGCCGGGCACATTCCATGAGGAAATAAATATAAGCAAGTAGTTTCTATCCTTAAGACCCACACAAGCAAATAATTAAACAGAAAAAAACCCCTGACTTGCTCTGGCCGCTATCTTATTTCATGTCATCTAATGCCAAATCTCTTGTCTTCTAGAAAGACTTGTCTAAGCCTAACCCTTCCACCAGCTTCATCTCAGGAGCCCTCGCACTTTTAAAAATGACTGAGAACCCTAAAAAGTTTTTGATCAAAAGGGTTATATCTATTACTATGTACCATTTTTTAAATTAAAACTGAGCAATCTAAAACATATCTACGTATGTGTTTCATTAAAATTATTACAATAACTCTATTATATGTTAACATAAATGTTTATCACAAAAATAACTGTATTTCCCCAAATGTATTTAGTGAGAAGAGGGGCGTTATTTTACATTTTTGCAAATCTCTGCCATGTCTGACTGAAAAGAAAACAGTTAGATTCTCATATTTATCCTGCATTCAATCTGTTGCATTATTTCTTGCGCTTGAAGAAAATCTGGCCTCACAGAAAATATTTTGAAAAGAAAGATATTTTAATAGCCTTTTCAGACAATTGAGGATATTCTTCTTTGATACTACACCAAAATACTACAGGTTTCTTAATGGTTAGTTGAGCTGCAGAATATAAGACCTTATCAATCAGCTTTCCATCTCCTATGACATTAAAATTAATTGGCCTATCTTGTACTTTGAATGGTACTTTGGTCATTTAGAAAACAGTGGTTCATTGTGTGATGCAGACCTCTCAAATGCTGGCACATTTCATTATACAATATTTAAAAAAACGACATTTGTTAACATCACCTCTAATCTAATGAGAAAAGTCTTTAACTATCGGGAGGCTGCTGTGCTCACCCTCATAAGTTTTACAGAATTCTAACTTTCACTCAAAAGCCTGAACTATGTTACTGGCAATTAACATCATCAGTGGTTTTCCTTGAGGCAGCAGGACATTTTGTTCATTTTGGGAAATGGGACATGGGAGATTAAGAAGGGGGGGGTGCATAAATTAGGCACATTTTAAATGGAGCGAATCATCATGTTTCATTCCACAGCTTGGATTTGGGGGGAAAATTAGAGGCAGGGATTCTACATACACACTTAGATCCCAGAAGAAGGCTTTCGTCCTAGGAAAGTGTGTCCGCATGAACAGTGCTGGGTAGATTAACATTTCACAATAGATAACATTTCTTATTTCATTAAATATCCTTGCCTAGGCTCTGAAGGATACCCCAGGAGCGGAACGCAGTTCATAGATGGTGTCAGGAAAAGGGATTCGGTGGTCAAATTGTTTGTGTGACACTGGGTGAGAAAGGGTACTGAACAGATGTCTCCAACGGGAGGCTTCCGGCCGTCTTTGCTAGCTGGTACTGAAGATCTGTGAGAGAGGATTATGGTGTGCCAGGCGTCCACAAGAGTAAAGCTCTAGACCCTTACTCTGTAGGAGAATTTCGAGGGCTAATGCTCAGTAGAAGAAATCTGCAGGGATGCTGAGGGATGTATGGGTCTCAGTTAGGCTAAGAAAAGAACAAAAGAAAAAGGAACTAAAACAGGTCCCTAAGAAAGAGAACAGTAAAACTGTCATTTGAAAATCTGCCTGAAAATAAACCCTATCAATGGCGCAGCCATCCACAAGGTGTGACAAACCAGAGTCTGACTTCCTAGTATAAAAGTCTGGGGTGAAAAAAGGTTGTTTGGAAGCTTCTAGAAGACCACGCTACTATAAATGCCTAGTGACGATCAACGTGCAAACTTTGAGGTTTAGGGGGAAAGATGAAATGCTGGCTTCCCTGTGCTGCTGTAACTGCTGATTATTTTTCTGAGGGTAATTCCAGAGTTCTGTTTGGGACTCCTTTATCACTTTTTAAAACGCACTCATGGCCTCACGTTTGGCGAGTTCTGTGTTATGCAAACACAGTTGCCAACTTCAAGGAAGCTGTTCAGTGGGTTCACACTAAATTCAGCCACTTGGCACTTCATCTTGCTGGCAAGTTGAACAAATAACAAGTAAAATGTTGAATGAATATACGCTCTCTAGTTAGCACCGTACTTCTCATTTAGCATTCTGATTGCTCTCTGCTAACCACATGCCTAGTGACTAGTACACATCACGTGCTTGATACACGACTGTTAAATGAATGAATAAAAAATAAGACTCTTGCATTTGTGTGATCGCCGAGGCCAAGGCCTGTTGGAACCCAGTACAGCTACTCTCACGAGTGCCCGTGAACCCCAGAAGACATAAACCAGGGTGTCCTCATTGGACCTCTGTGGTCTTACCCCATGGCCTGTCCTGCTGTGGCCTTCTGGCACTTAACCTCAGCCAACACCCTTAGATCTGAAACCTCAAGTCTAGTCTGGATCAAGAGCGCTCTCTTCTTTCCCATTTCTCCATGTCTACTCAACCTCCAGGTAGAATTCTATCGATCCTACCTGGTCAGTGCCTCTCAGAAAAAGCTGCTCCTTCCTGTCTATAAAATAACAGCCTCAGTTCAGGTAGTTACGGCTGGACTCAGTAGAGGGGACACACCCTTCCCTCCACTGTAATAATCCCCAACTCCCTGGCAAGTGTCCTCTCCCCAAAACCAATCACTCAAAGGCTCAGGGGCCAGATGAGAGAACATGGCTTTAGGTTTTGACACTCAATTGACTTGATGATACTTCATCCCAAAATGATGCAGACTTACCCCTGGGCCATGACAGCTCTGATCTGGGCACCCCCAGCCTCCCTGTCCCCCCACCCTCAAGAACGGGCTTGCCCCTGCAGAAGGAGGGGCCTTGTGAGCCTGTTGGAAGAACCTTGACGCCACGAAGATGAATAAAGGTGGAGCTGGATCTGGGATGCCCGGCTATTCTTCCTAAAGTTATGGACCGAACTAATTACATGAATTCATCAGATCAAGAGTCAATGCAAGGGAGGCGATAGCAAAGGGTGTGCTTAGAGAACAGTCCCAGAAGTGGTGAAAAGGCCCCTTTCCCTACCAAGCTTTATGAAAGCATGAGTCAACACGTAGGAAGAGAGGTTTTGAGGACAGCTAGTCCTCTCTTTAGATTTGTGTCTTCTTGTTATGGAAGGCTGAGGCAGGGGGCTGGAGGTGGCATGCAAAGAAAGTAATAATAAAAAGCTGTCCCATTAAACCTGTAACATTAAGTGGAAACCAGCAGTAATTTCAATCAGCAGTTGAAACTAATCTCAACTCCCTGTAGTGCGGTATCAGAGAACTGTGGGGCCTAGACTGTGGCAGGAGAAGCTCGGTAGGCGGGTCAGAGCCATTTGGTCCCCGACAGAACCACAAAAGGCTCCTGGAAGCTGATATCATCATGTGGACACACAAAACACATACCCAAGGCCTCCCACGGATGCTTGAGAAGAACTGATGGGAAACTGTAGGGAGCTGCAGATAGAAGCAAGAGTCAGCAAGACTGGAGATGATCACTGATCAATTTCTTTTCTCTGGACCATTCATTAGACTGGTGAGGCCTGAAGAAACCTGATGTTATACAGAGGTGGACTGCCTTCTTCAAAAGCTAAAGCATTTGCCTTCTCCCAGGAGATCACACAGAAAATGTTTCTTGGAATCTTAAATGTGTTTGCTGTGGTCTTGCCTTTTTGCTCCATGAACCATAACCTAGATGTCAGCTAGGACTCTATGTCCTTGAAGTTTATGTAGGGTTGCCTTGACCCTTCATCTGAAGAAGTCTTAAGACATCATCAGGTTTCTGCTAATTCCTTGCCTGGCTCGGGTGGATCCACACACAGGGTCATATTCTTCGCCCACATCACACTGAGCTCAAATAGCTCTTCTACAGGTTTCTACAAGAATGGTACTCAAACTTCAATTCAAGGTTTTCCAGAATTGAGTTAATATTTGAGGGGATAAGAGGGAGGGGGCTACATCCCACTGTGGCAGTCCAGTTTCTCCAGGTCTCTGGCCCTCCTCCCAGTCACGCAGATACCCCACATGTGCACACCCATCCACTGGCCCATGAGAAACCAAGGGCTCTGCCTCTGCATCCCATAGGACTGCTGCCCCACACGCCGCTTCCAGCTTCTACCCTTGCACACTCCACCAGGAATCTTCCCAACAAACTCGGTTCTCTATTTAAGGAACCTTTTCACGTCAGCTCTTAAAAGAACAAAGTGATCTGCCTGTGTTTCAAAACTAATTTAGACACATGGTAGATGCTTAGAATATAATAGGTACATAAATCCTATTTATTGCTCTGAATAGGGTCATCCTCACTGAGACCTGGCACAGACACTGCCTGGGACTGAAGGAGAGTTTCATACTCCTCACCTTGTCTATCACGGACTAGGACGGGCATAGGTTAAATCGCCTTTACCACACAGTTCTTATTCCCTCTTAGGAACCTAAGGTGCTTTGAGATATCATCTCACTAGTTCTCCCAGCTTCCCTTTAAAGTGAGGGGAAGATGCCCCTATGCCTGATGCACAGATGCAGCTGAGATACGGAAGTGGGTAGGCAGCAGGGGGCAGAACCACCACTGGGGCCGGAGGCTCAGAAGCCTCACTCTAGGGTTACAGAAAATATTGCCCCACAAAGGGTTTCACGTTTTGCTCCTTCTCTTCCCAGAAATGCTGGAACTTGAGCTTTCCCTACTGAGGCAGAATAGCACAAGGTTCAGACCACAGGATCTAGAATGAGGCTTCATAGGTGAAAATCTCAGGGAGGCTCCTCTCTACCTTCTGAACTTGGGGAAGCTAGTCAACAGTTTAGTGGCTCAATCTCAGCATCTGAAAAATAGAAATGATAAATAATAGTATCCACCTCCCAGGGCTATTTTGAAGATTGAATGCGTTTACACCCTCCTACCCCCAGCCCCCCGTACACCGACTATAGAGCTTGGGAAAGTGCCTGGAACAGAGAAACACCGCATAAGTGTTAGCTATAATTATTTCTGCCTTTCACATTGTACATTCTTTATTTAGCAACCCGGACTTGATTTTTGTCGAGTGACAGCATTGTCTAACTATGGAAGCCAACATTGCAAAATCCTAAGATATGATTAAATGTAATGTAATTCCCTTCCTTTCTTTTCTTCCTTCTTGTTTCTTCTCTTTTCCTCCCCTCCCCTCCCTTCCCCTTCTTTCTCCTTCTTTCCGTCCTTCCTTCCTTCCTTCCTTCCCTCTTTCCGTCCTTCCTTCCTTCCTTCCTTCCCTCTAGAAATATCTCCTGAGTGCCTACTACAGGATATGATACAGTACTAGGTTAGGTAGAGTAATAAAAATAAGTTAGAAGGTAATTTGGACTTTAAGATCCTGTGGTCTCAGATGAATCTGCACATAAATGCATACGTTTCAATTCAAAGTAATATTACAGCAGGAACCCAGATGAAAGAACATCGAATTCTGCCTGAAACTATCAGAA
>VMDR010022871.1:0-15951 GCA_007922815.1 Macrotus californicus | reverse complement strand
TCCCCACCAAAATAACTCCAGGGTTTCTTTATACTGGCTCTTACTCAACACATTTGTCAACCACAGTCTAAACTATAGTTCAGATATAAGAATATAAAGCCTTCCTATATATATTAATGATTTAAGACATTATCATTTGGAAGCACTGACAAATTCCTGTGGAGAAATTCATAGAAAAAACAATGAACCCTTTTCTCAGAACACATACTCAATAGTCAAACTGTAGAGGAACAGTCTATCCATGGCTTAAAATGCAAGTGAAGTTAAAGCAAAATACTCTTTTACCAACACCCAAACTACGAATTATATTCTGTCACGATATTCGCATTCCGAAGCTCAATGATGGCGCAGTATCTGCACTGTGCCGATGAGTCCCGTCTCATTGATCCTGGTTCTGATCAATGTGTGTAGCTGGAACTAATTGAGATAAAGGCCCTCAACTTTATATCAGCCATAAAAACTGCTAAAATGTAGTTAATAAAATAGGAAGGAGTTTCATTCATTAATAAGGCTCATTTTTCTCTTGCTTTCTTGTTTGAATACCTTTTTCCTGTATGTATTCAAGCAGAGCACGTATTTTCGACAGAATCCTATATTGTGTTATAAATTGGGTTTTGGGGCACCCCCTGCTTCAGATTTCTAAGATGATATTTATTTTGCTTGCTGAGAAGATTTGTGATGGCCATAAACGTGCTAACTTTGCTTGGAAGTGGGAACGTGGTTAGGAAAGTGTTTCCTACTTTGGTGGGACGAGGAACTGCCTACTATCCCCCTTCCCAGTTTCTTCTGAGTCAGCCTTCACAGTTTAGTTCCATTTTTTTTTTATGTTGAATAAACATTATACTCTCCCATCCATTTTCAAATGCAAAACAAACAAACAAAAAACTCAAGAAACCCAAAAGCCACCTCTAGTGCTTATAATAGCATGGAAAAATGCTTGCTATGACACTATGTGAATAACAAGCAGACTACCAAACTACATAAGAACAAAATTATAATTAAAGAAATTCATCCAAAAACAAAAAGAAAAGCACATACTTAAAAATAACTGCTTCTCTTTGAGTGGTGATTCTATGGCTCTTTTACATTTGGTAAAAAACATATTTACCAAAACTTTACCAATAAATATGTATAGTTTTGCACTAGACAAAAAGAAAAGTTTTAAAAGAAAGAAATACCCTAACAGTTTTTATTTTTCACTTTAGAATATCTCACTTTCTGTTCCTTCATGTACTATGTTGACTGTGATAGATCATTCAAAACCCTGCATATAAAATAATTTAGTATTAATAATTCTTACAGAGAAACACATAAGCAAGTACAGAACATCCAGAAACTAAAGTTATATGGTTAAGGGACCATGAAGGAAAGAATAAAAATAACTACATGCCCTTAATGAGGTCTCAGTAAGTGGCTCACTGATCCAGTGTCATTTCTAACTGTCAGGGACCAGGACTAGAGCCACTGCAAGCAGCTCCCGCAGCAATTCCTGCAGGTTACCACTTCTCCTGCATCCAATGCATCATTCTCTCCCTTCCTCACTGTGATGGCAGAGATTGACTCTCTTAGCACAATTATTAACATAATTGTTAAATAAACAGCTGTTGGGGGGCTTGGGGGAGGCAGGATGGGAGAGGTGGAGGGATTGAGCAAAAAAGAAAAAGTCTTAGACACACACAACAGTAAAGGGACTACCGGAGGGAAAGCAGGGGAGGGGGCGGTAGAAGTGGGTACAGGGGGAATAAATGGTGATGGAGAGAGGCTTGACTTGGGGTGGTGAACACACAATGCAGTGTATGGATGATGTGTCATAGAATTGTGCACCCAAAATTTGTATAATTTTGTTAACCAGTGTCACCCCAATAAGTTCAATAAAAAAGAAAAATAAATAAAAATGAAATGGAAAAAGTAAATAATATGCTACCTTAACAACAATGCCACAGCATGAGAGCTGATTAAAGTATGACAGGCCCCCAAAAAGGTGAAGTATCAACTTTCAGAATATGATACTACCCATACAGAACTTTACAAGATTTAAGCACATTTCTGTTTACAAAAATGGAGGTTAAAATTTTGATAATATAAAATATTACTCATTTGTAAGTACAAACCCACTGAGTACCATAAAAGTAATTAGATAAATCCACAGATCTCGGTCAAAAAATAAAAATACTAATTTCAAATGAGCACTTTGTCAGATATGTTATTAAGTGTCATTTGGGGATTCTCCCAAAAACTTGTATTTGAAATGTTTAGTCATGTTAAAGTTATTCTGATATAGTGCATTGAAATTAATTTTAATAAAGTTCTAAGTCTTGTGCTTTTCAACAAAAATGCTGATAAAAGCTGTAAAGCATGACTCATTTCTCTTACATTTTTGGGTTTCAGCTCTGTTATTATATGAACTTATTTCAGCAGAAAAAAATTAAGTGGGTGTTTAAATAAATTATGAGTAAAGATACTAATCATTAAGGTGAAATTGGAGTAAACTAAATATTCCAGAGCAGCCCTGAGTTTAGAAGTGTGTATTTTATGAGTTGATAAAACAGAACTGTGTGAGACTTAAATTTTTCAAATAAATCATCCATATCCATATCCAAATTTTGGTTTCGAGAAATATATATATTGCCCTGACCATGTGGTTCAGCCGACTGGGTGTCCTCCCACAAAGGGAAAGGTCGCCAGTTAGATATCCTGGTCAGGGCACATGCCTCGGTTGTGGGTTAGGTCCCCTCTCCCAACTTGTGCAAGAGGCAACCAATCAATGTTTCTCTTTCACAGAGATGCTTCTCACCCTCTTTTTCTCCCTCCCTTCTCTCTCTAAAAATAAATAAATAAAATCTTTTTAATAAAGAAATATGTACATCTACTCTAAAGGCAGGTAAAACTTGCAACAGGATCAGGATCATTTTTTTGTGGGGAATGCTAAAGTGCTAGGGGAAATGACTTTTATTTTATTTTTTTAATCTTTATTGTATTTTTTTTACATTACCTTTTAGGCTCCTTATACCCCCTCTCCCCACAATCACCACAGTGGTGTCCATGTCCATGAGTACTTTTTCCTTTTTGCTCAATCCCTCCATCTCCTAATCCCCCACCTTTTCAGCTGTCATCCTGCTCTCTATCTATGAGACTGTCCCCATTTTCCTTGTTACCTCAGTTTGTTCATTAGATTCCATGTATGAGTGAAATTCCTTCAAATGCCTTAAAAGTTACTGATTTTTCTGTTGTCCAGGCTTGGACTTGGGAGCTTTCATCATCTCTACTGTGAAGATTAATAAATAGAAATCTCATTCAAAAATGGATTCGAGCCCTGGCCAGTGTGGTTCACTTGGTTGAAGCATCCTGCCATACAAAGATCACAGGTTCAATTCCCAGGCAGGGCACATACCCAGGCTGTGGGTTTGATCCACAATCCATGGTGGTGACTTGTTTCCAGTATGAATGCATATAAGAAGGCAACCAATCAATGTTTCTCTCTCACATTGATGTGTTTCTCTCTCTCTCTTCTGCTCTCCCTTCCTCTCTCTCTAAAGGCAATAAATGTGCTTGAGTGAGGACTGAAAAACAGAAAAAAAAAAAAAAGATTCCAGAGGCTAGAAGAGAGAACTGTCATGTATGTGTCTCATAAGACATCACAGGAAGCCATGTACCTACCTTGCATCTCCAATAGGAAGCGATACTACTTTACTACTGCTACTTGCCCAGAAAGAGCTCAGCCAATGAAATGTCACTACACTTGTAACTTTCACTTTCCTCCAATGGACTCTTTCTTTCCAACAGTTCTTCCCAAGCCCATTAAAGAGGATCCTCCCTTCTGGGATTGCGCTTGGTTTGCCATTAGACTGCATGTCCTGAATTGCAATTCTCTGTTGAACCCAAATAAACCCATTTTACTGGAGAAATATTTGGTTATTTGTTTAAGAATAATCCTCTGTCAATACTCTTCCCAGGATAATCTCATCAAGACTTACTTCAGGAAATAACATATATCCACAGATGAATTGCAAATCTCCAGATTTGAGTGCTCTCCTAGGCTCCAGACTCATATATTCAAGTGGTTTTCTGGACACCTTCCCTGGATATCTGACAGGTTTTCTTTCTTCACATTTAACATGCCCAAGTTAATTCCTATAAAAGGATCTTTGCGCTAGTTGTTCCATCTGCCTGGAATGCTCCTTATTTTCATTCCTAACTTCGTCCCATGGCACCTCCTTACAGAGGCCTTGTAGGCTGCCCATTTTAAAAAGAACCTACCCTCTCTGCCATGCTTAATTCTATCATCTGGCTTTATTTAACTTATAGCACTTATCATTATGTAAAATAATAAAGGTATTTGTTTACTTGCCATTGTCTCTATCCCTCTCACTAGAATGGAAGCTCCTCAAAGGCCACCATGCTACTATATTCTTAATTTTCAGTGCCCCTGTCATTGGTTATTGCACATTTTGAGTATCATGGCTGTCTTGGATAAGGTCTATTGTCTTGCATTTCAAGTATATTAGGATCTATGTTCCATTCTTTCCTCATTGGGTAATCATAAAGGAGAAATAATTAGGGAACTATCAATCAATCAATCAATCTACCTACCTACCTATCTACCTGTCTATCCATCTATCCGTCCATCCATCACCTCTCTTGTTTGCCTGCCCCTCCTCCCCACTTCACAAAACTGATCCACAGTTCCCTGATTGCCACAGGAAGTGGGGTTCAGGATCATTCAACCTGTGTCTGAACCTTAGTATAATTTGTAACAAAGAATTTATATATTTTTTTAAAGATTATTTATTTATTTTTAGAGAGAGGGGAAGAGAGGTAAAAAGAGAAGGAGAGAAACATCAACGTGTGGTTGCCTCTTGCACACTCCCTACTTGGGGTCCTGGCCCATAACTCAGGCATGTGCCCTAACTGGGAATTGAACTGATGGCTCTCTGGCTCACAGGCTGGCACTCAATTCACTGAGCCATACTACCCAGGGCTATATATTTAAATGAGAGTAACTCAGACAATGTAGCCCCATGAAATGAACTGTGGAACATATGTCATATGCATTCATCTATTTAAGATAATGAAGTCAGGGACTTCTGGTCAAGATGGAGACATGGGTAGACATGCTTCACTTCCTCAGGCAACCAGAGAGAAAATTACAACTATATCTCAAAACTGATAACAACCAGAACTGTCAGAAAATCGAGCTGTATGGAAGTCCTACAACCAAGGATTTGAAGAGGCCACATTTATCCAGACAGGTGCCTTTTCTAAGACAGGGAGTCAAAGCAGCTCTACCTAATACACAGAAGTAAAGACAGAGAGTCTGCCAAATTGAGGAGACAAAGAAACATGGCCCAAATGAAAGAAAAGGAGAAAACCCCAGTAAAAAAATTAAACAAAACTGAGATAGCCAACTTATCAGATGCAGAGTTCAAAATACTGGTGATCAGGATGCTCAAAGAACTCACTGAGTATGGCAAAAACATAGAGAAAGAAATAAAGTTTACACTAAGTGAAATAAAGAAAAATCTACAACGAATCAACAGTGGAGAGGATGAAGCCAAGAATCAAATCAATGCTTTGGAACATAAGGAAGGAAAAGGCATTCAATCAGAATAGCAGGAAGGAAAAAGAATTAAAAAAAAACAACTAGGATTGGCTTAGGAACCCCTGGAACAACTTTAAATGTACCAACATCCAAATCATAGGGATGACAGAAGGAGAAGAGGAGGAGCAAAAAATTGAAAATTTATTTGAAAAAATAATGAAAGAAAATTTCCTTAATTTGACAAAGGAAATAGATATACAAGTCCAGGAAGCATAGGGTCCCAAACAAGATGACACAAAGAGGACCACACCAAGACATGTCATAATTAAAATACCTAAGGTTAAAGATAAAGAGAGAATCTTAAAAGCAGCAAGAGAAAACCTACAATGGAGTTTCCATATGACTATCAGCTGATTTAAAAAAAAAAATTTTTGCAGGCAAGAAGGGACTGTCAAGAAGTATTCAAAGCGATGAAAAGCAAGGACCTATAACCTCAATTACTCTATCCAGCAAAGCTATCATTTAGAATGAAAGGGCAGACAAAGTTCTTCCCAGACAAGGAAAAGCTAAAGAATTTCATCATCATCAACCCATTATTACATGAAATGTTAAAGGGACGTATTTAAGAAAAGAAAGAAGATCAAAACTATAAACATTAAAAGGGCAACAAATTCACAACTATTAACAACTGAATCTAAAAAAAAAACAATCTAAGCAAACAACCAGAACAGGAACAGAAGCATAGATATGGAGATCATTTGGAGGGTTATCAGCTGGGAAGGAGAGGTGGAAGGAAGGATGAGGAAAAGCTGCAGGGATTAAGAAGCATAAATGGTAGGTACAAAATAGACAGGGGGATATTAAGAATAGTATAGAATTGGAGAAGCCAAAGAACTTATATGCACGATCCATGGACATGAACTAAGGGCGGAGACTACTGCAGGGAAAGAGGGTACTGGCCGGAGGGGGGCAAAGGGGGAAAAATTGGGACAACTGTAATAGCATAATCAATAAAATATATTTAAAAATAAAATAAAGTAAAATACCTATCATAAAAAAAGACAATAAAGTAAATCTTGGTATACTTTCACATTTACAGAGGGACAGGTTATGTAGGAAAACCCAATGCGTATATGCTCCAATATGAACTATTAAAGTGGCTTTCTGAATATATTTAACAAAACAGTGTGCTTCATCTATGAAAATGTGAAATTTTGCAAATTAAATGCCTTAAGAAAATGTGTTTTGCTTAGGTGTGTTAGGAACAGCCATCAAAAGTCAAGTGTTATAAATATTTTATGGCAAAAAAAACAATCTTGGACTGTTAAAAAGTAGAGGTTTAAAAACAGTAATAATGTGAAAATTGTAAAAGTGGGCAGAAACTTATTTGATTAAAATGCCAAAAAATATTATATGTCAATAATATATCTAGCCAGAAAACATTTAATTTTAATTTGTGTGTAAAGAGCCACATACATAATCACAATATCCAAAACAATCTCCCTGTCTAGCAATCCTTTATTAGTCTTTTCCCTTAGGATTCACTTTTAATCAAGCTTGCTTATATAGCTATGTCACAGTTGAAATAAAGTGATCCACTTTTATTTTCCCCCAGAAATTCCCACAAAATCTGATTGGAAAACTACCCCACACTAGTTCAGACCTTTTATTGTCTTCAAAGAATCTTCATTAGCTCCTCTGGCTTGTTTATAGAACACTAGCACACACTGAAATGAATCCATACGCTATAAGTGAGTTCATCTTTAAATGTGTAAAAAGCTGCTGGATTTGTATAGATGCACTTCTAGGTTTTGTAGATTACATGTAAACCTGGGCTCCTTGTAATCTTTCTTCACAACTGCGCTTTATTCCTCCTCTGACAGTGGTTCGAACATGGTAGACTATAATGACCGAGGCAAAGCTGGTGTTTACAAAACTCTGGTTACAGTCACCTAAACCAGACCTGACCCAGAAAATGTGCCTGCCAGCTCCTTTGTTTCACTTTCATTTGTCATTATGGCCGGTGTGAAGGGAAGGGGATGGAATGGCCACATGGTATCATGACTACCACTGGTGGCTTTTTGTTCCGCACAATTTACTTGTGCGTGTACATGTGTGCAGGGATGTGAATCTTGCTCTTTCCACCACTTTACTGTTCAGAGTTCTGATTTCAACGGTAGGAATCATCTCTTAGTCTCTCAACTTAGCCCCCATTCCAAAAATGTGGCTAGTATTTACCAATTCGTACAAAATATGTTTTTAAGTGGGACAACCACAGCACTCTTCTGAAGGTGTTATTGTTAATTATATTATCTAAAACTATCTTCTCTTTGCTTCAGTTCCAACCATCTTCTATACAAGTCAAGAAAATTACTCATATGAAATACATACAAAATCAATTGAACTACTTGTGATCTTCCCCAAATGATGGTATCACTATGTTGTGATATTAAAATCAAAGACAATTAGTTTCCTGAACTCAAATATTAATGATTTTATCAAGTCATTCACTCTATGTGTGATACATAAACATATCTACTTAGGATGCTAAAGAACTCCTGTCCCAGCTTTCTGGGGAATCATATTTTGGATTCAATACCCTTGAAAACATTTTATGCTCTTTAATATTTCTCACACTAATTCTTCTATATGTAAGATTTAACCCACTAAAAGTGAGTATATCTTCTCTAAAAACAAATGCAGAATTTGGCCCTAGCCGGGTAGTTCAGTTGGTTCTGGCGTCTGACACACCAACGCTCCAAGCTTTATCCCTGGCCAGGGCGCACACAAGAATCAGCCAATACATGTGTAAATAAGTGAAACAACAAATTGATGTTTCTCTCACTCTCAAATTAAAAAATAAATAAAAATAAAAACAGAAATTAAAATAGCTTGAAAACCCCATCTCAATAACAGGGCTCTGAATCAAGGCTTTGAGTGTGCTCCAGTGTGACCGCTTTGTGAAAGAAATCACACTTGTAGATGTGAGTGTACTAGAATTGGTCTGGTATTGCACAAATACACGCTTTTGCAATAAAGCACTTTCTATATTACTTTCAGTGTAGATAAACTGATGAGGTTTTTCTTTTTGCCTGACATTAAACATATGAAATGCAGAATTTTGTTACAATTTGAATTTTCTTTGGTATCGTATTCATACTGAGATTAATTTTTAAAGAAAGGTCCAATTATATTTATGAGTGGACCCTAATTAGTTCTTTTGACATTTGAATTTTTCTGCATTAGACACTGATACGCTAAGTACCTTTCCTGGGATGACTCTGGTCTTTATCAATGAACAAGTTTCAATGAACTTCATAGTGAGGCTATCAGCATGTCAACATGCACTTTCAGCCAATGAGGTAGAAGATGTCACTTTTTAGTGCTTTGAAAACTGCCTTTTCTTACCAAAGTGAGTAATTCTTATACAATCAAAGAAGTAACCTGATGAGAAAAAGAGAATTAAAGCCCTTTGAAGTAAAAATTTGACAATAGAATTGGAAATGATGAATTTCCCAGTGACACTCTGGGGAGATCTTAGTTAACATTACTGTATGGTACCCTGAATGAGAAGTGATTAGAGTGAATTTCAGATTAGAATGTGACATGTTAGTTATCATGTAGTCCAGACTCTTCACCATACAGTTAAAAACCTGAGCGGCCAATGGAATGTAAGTACTTGTCCAAAATCACAACTAACTCAGATCTGTTAATATTCAATTTCCAAATGATTAACAAACGTATACAATATCTGATGAGACCTTCAGAGACTACGAAGAAAATACTAAATAAATGAACCTGATCCATCAATTTCTGCTTGTACTTAATAATGATGCCTGAGAACCCCACAGTGAGTTTCCTGAGGCTCAGAAACAGTATCTTGTTATCTTCATATCCTGAGAGTGGAACACATTGTCTGATGCACAGCTGTCAATATATATATTTAATGAATGGATGGATAGAGTGCAAACGCAGTTATGACTTTCAGATATCATGACTGCATAGCTTTCATACAAACTCTTTAAAATGGGCCACTGACAGTACCATGGAGATAACACCTGACCCTCTGCCATACTCAAGAGGCTGACCAACTAACTACCTTCCCTTTGCCCAGGGATGGGCACAGTCTATAAATTACTTGATACATAGCCTCAAAAGATAAATGCCATGTTTGTGCCTTTAGGGGACATCTGGCCTCTTGCCTAAGGACTTTGTTAAAATAAAACAAAATACAAACTGGGTAGCAATTAGATGTCCCCAGAGGAAAATGCTCCTCATATCATTCATGATAATGTTATTCAAGTACTTCCCGACATGGATGTGCCCAAAGGGGGAGAAAATTCCTTACATTTGGATCATCTCTCCAACCCAGGCTTATCTTCCTTACAGCATCACAGCTGCTGAAAACATCTTTTGCCTCCCAATCCTCCGCTCCTACCTCCTGTGTATAGCCTCCTGACTCCTTGGTAAACGCTCTACCCCAAGTCTCATGCCAAAGTGCTCCCACTCCACTTAACCCCCTTTGTCTCACACATGTCCTTTCTGCTGGAGTTCACCATGTCCCCAGCTCCCATATCACTACCCCACAGTGCTCACTCTCCAAGGACTGGCAGTGCCTATCCCTCTGGGAACCTTACTCACCCTTGTAGGCTGTGATAGACACCTCAAAACAGTGTTAATGTTCACTGGTGCACCTCCGTAGGAAGGAAGCACCACCTGAAGGCTCCAGCACATTTTCTCAGAGAAATGTTGATGGAATTATTTTTTGATGGCGCTTAGGTGTATTTGTACACAATTTAACTTATTTGTATAAAATGGTATCCTTCAAATCCAAAACCAACATTTAGAACTACCGTATTTTGCCATGTATAATGCGCATCCACGGTTTGTGTGCATTACACACAGGATTGTTATACCCGCTATGACACCCATGGTATGTAATCATTATACCCATGTGTAATGCACATCCTTATTTTCCTATCAAAAATGTGGGCAAAAATGCACATTATACACAGTAAAATGTGGTACGTTTCCATGGGGGGCTGACAAGGAGGGAGTGCATTCTGATTTTCAAATGATAAATCCATCAACAGAGTTCTAAAATACATTCCTTTTCCAAATTAGGAATAATTAAATGAACAAAGTACATTTCAAGTTAACAGTAGCATTACGTTTAACACACTCTGGGAATTGAGAAACATCCCTGGAGCACTTATAGTTGGTAAGTTACAGAGGGACAGACATGCAGACCTACCCAACTAGATAAACGAGCCCAACTTGTAATTTTACAAATAATTTGTTAAATTAACCTAAGTGGAGCCTTTTCAAAAGGTCTCCACCAACTAGAGTTAGGTTATGGAAGAGGCCGGCTTTACTGGGGTCACATTTTCACCACAAGATTCTGCGGACTTAAAGTACAATATTAAGTCTTGGAAAGTCATTACTGAATAATGTAATTGAATGGGGAACAGGTGTTTGAGTTGTTGCAGGGTAAGTGACGGTCAAGAAAATAGTGTATGAACCTCCACCATAAGCTGTAAGGGGCTATGGTATCAGGAGGGGACATAATAAAAACAATAATGATATTAACCCACCCCAAAAGAGTTTATTCACTTTTAGGTAAAGTAATAATCTCCATAGAGTAATCGCAGGAGACATCACTGAGTCAGCAACCAGAGGTGCGGTTTGTCTGCATCTGTGCAATCTCTTCCAGCAACTGTTCCACTGGTGATGCTTCCCACAATACCTTCTGAACATTTGCGGTCTAGAATGTGCCAGCCGTAAAGGCAGGATCCACCCAGCCCCTCAGGCAGGCTCTGCAGGGTGCAGTCAGCACCCGCCATAGGTGTGTACACCACGTGTGACCTGAGCCCAAAAGCAAGGGGGGTGTATTTAGAACTGGAATGTGTGGGGGCTTCTATCATTCTGGGAACTGTAGGAAGACTGGGAGAAACCAACAAAACAAAGAACCCTCTTTTCATCCTGTTTCACTCCATTCTCATTCTTTATTTTGAAAAAACAAAAAGACCAGCTTTGGGTCCTCACAAGTTTCTTTCATCATTACCCCATTGCTTGTCAGGACTAATTCAGCCTCAGTCATGGATTTCCCTGGGGCCCTTCCATTTGTTGGGGATGAGAAAGAACAAGGGCGGTGCCTGTCAGTAAGAAACCTGGCAAAATGTCTAGCAAGTGAGAATCTGGAAATGAGCTGTTGAACGTCACAGCCTAGCCTAGACGGAGTGCCACCAGCCTGGCTTTCTCTTAACGTTCTGGGCTCGTTGGTTCTCACATCCACTTTCGAGTCAGATACCCTATACCTCATCACTCCACGCACAGTCAACATGCTCGCTGTCCTGTGTTCGCATCACCTGCCGGCAGGGGTGTCCAACGAGCCCGCCACGTGTGGCCCAGGATGGCGGTGAATGTGGCCCAACACAAAGTCATAAATTTACTTACAACTTTTTCCTTTTTTGTCCATCAGTTATCGTTAGTGTTTGTGTATTTAATGTGTAGCCCAAGACAACTCATCTTCTTCCAGTGTGGCCCACAGACGCCAACAGGTTGGGCACCCTGAAGCATTATTGTCTGTAACAGATCCATGACTTCAACAAACACATGCACATGGTCTGCTTCCTCGCCCACCATATATGGGCAATAATTCTCTCACCAGGTCCCAAGGGGTAAGACTAAAGTTTCTAAGTACTTTTCCAGGAGCACCTAGTCACACATTCCTCTTAAGGCCACTACTACCTAGAACAGTGGTTCTCAAAATCCGATACAGTCTAAACCAGAATCACCTTGCGAGCCAATCAAGGACACTGACCCAAGCTTAGTTAGGCCAACTCAAATTTGGAAAGCATGGCCTCCACTATTCTGGAGGCGGAAGCGGGATTGGATACAAATTTAAAAAAAAAAAAAGATTTTTCTCAAGAAAAACTTTTCCTTTTCCAGTCCTGCTCCTCACACGAGATACAAAGAACAGCCCGCGCAGCTCTGCAGCCTCGGCTCTTTCCTACCCGTGCTTCCCACCCTCCAGCCCGTCCACCCCCCGCCCCACTTCCTTCCCCAAGGCGCTCCCCAGCCCTTCCCCACCGCCTCTCCCCCCAGGTCCCCCGCAGCCCCCCAGAAAGAAAGGAGACACATCCAACGTCTCCGGGGGGCGGCGCCTGTCCCGGGGGAAACCGAGCCCACCCCTGCTGAGACTTAACTTCTCAAACTCCCCACCCCGCTCCGGTCCACGACGAGGAAAGACAAGTAGACGAGGCAGAGGAGGCAGGACACGCCGCACCCTAATGGTCGTTGCTCCCGCGCGCTCGCCCGCCAGGGCAGACGTCCCCTTCCTTCCCCTCTGCGGGGCCGGCCCGCGGTGGGCACCGTCCCGGCCGCGGCAGCGAGCCCCTCCCGCGCCCCCCAGGCTCCCGCCCGCGCACACCTGGAGGGGAGCCGGGAGCCCCACTCACCGCCAGCCGCCCCGGACTCCGCGCGCGGCCGCGCCCGCCGCCGACGGTTTGCGGCCCAGGAAGCGGCGAGCGCGAGGGAGGGGAGAGGAGGTACCTGCCGAGCTGCAGGTCGCAAGGGCGCAGCTGATCCCGGCCCGCGCCGCGCCCCGCGCCCCCGGGCGAGGTGCTGAGCTGAGTGAGGGCGAGGGCGGGCGTGGGGACCAGTTGCAACAAGTCCGAGGTGTCACACCAAACTCCGTGCAGCCAAGAAAGTGCCTTGGAACCTGTCTGAACTCAAACACCCAGCCCTCTACCAACAAAGTATAAAGCTTTTCTTTGCTATCCAAGGCCTCGAAACTACCCAGCGATGACAAGTCCCCGCCTCTCCGCCAGGGCGAGCAGAGACCTGGGAGGACGGTGGCGCTCACCTGGGCAGGAGGTAGACCTCGCGGAGTGGGACTAGCTCCCATTTCCCGCCCTTCCTTGGCTCTGGAATGCACCGAAGGGAGCAGGGTGAGATCCAGGGTTCCACCACCCTGGAGAGAATGGGGCGGATCCAGCCCGCAGTTGATAATTCCAATCGGCAGCCAGCAGTGCAGACCCCTACCCAACCACCTGAGTGTTTCCAGGCTTGGAAGTGGAAAAGTGGAAGAAAAAGTGCTTGTGCCTTTAATCTTTTTATCCGAAAGAAGAATTTCAAGTATCATTAGAGATTTGGTTCAGACTTAAGACTGCCTTGCTTACGTAGTCCTGGAATGAAAAAAAAACAAAACAAAACACTGTTTTAAATAGGAACACCTGAGTGATAAGCAGGTCACTCTCGATGAGAGGCTATGGAGCAACGTTATGGAATTAGAGATTTTATAATTTGGTTTTAATATAAAAACAGCATTTAATAAAATTTATTTTTATTTCTTTGTCTACATCTCAGTTAATCAGCCATAATTCTTTCTAGTAATTGTATAACAACCCTATAGTCTTCAAGGTGTAGCCATTAGCAGCAATTGGTAAAAATACAGCCTCCTACTGGAGAGATGAAAGTAAGGCTAGTAACAGGCATATTTTAAGCTTCCAGCATGAAATGTAAATTACCATTAAATAAAATTGACCTTAAAAATGACTTTTCTGGCTATTTTGTTCTGAATGAAATACTTGGGGAAATGCTAAACTTTTGGGATTTGAAATAGGTCTTAACTGATGAGGACACTTGGACAGGAGAGTGAGTTTTGCATATTCTTGAAACAGAGCAAAGGCCAAAGGCAGAAAGAAAAAGCAACTTCCAGAACAATAACAAAACTAAGCTTCCAGACTGTGGGCATCTGTGATCTATACTTTTTTCTCTTTTTTTTTCCTTCAACAGCATATAGAGAATTGCCTTGCTTTACATATTTAATTTTTTTATTATGCTCTTGCTAATTTCCATGCCACACCTTTTAATAATTTTGCAATTCTGGGCTTCATTTTTGACATGCTATTGTCTGACTCACTCAATGCACGTTCTCTGTGTGGTACTTTATTTGCTGGTATGCTTTTTAAGTGTTCAAAAATAATTCTGAATGTTTCTTAAACAAGCAATATTTATGAGCATTTTGAAACTTCATTCATAAATATACACTCACTCATAAAAACAGCAAGAATATTTAGACTCAACAAATTAAAATGGGCTCATGGGAAGTCTAATTTTATTGATATGCATTCATCCATAAATCAAGTGAAATCACAAAGAAGGATATCTACTACAGTGTTAATTATTGAAGACAAATAAAAGAGAAGAAAATGGCTATGGCTGGTGTGGCTCAGTGGATTGAGCAACCCCCTGCAAACCAAAGGGGCACCAGTTTGCTTCCCAGTCTAGGGCACATGCCTGGGTTGCAGGCCAGGTCCCCAGTAGGGGGCGCATGAGAGGCAACCACATATTGATGTTTCTCTCCCTCTCCTTTTCCCTCTCTTCCTCTCTCTAAAAATAAATAAAAATCTGAGAGAAGAAAATGTAAAAATGAAGAGGGAAAATTCATTAAAGACACTGTGCAAAGGGCTTTCTATCCTTAGTGGGATAGGAGAATATATAAAATTGATGTGACTCCTTAAGGAACCTATAAGCTAGGTGAGGAGAGAGGACATGTGCACAAAAAAAGGGAGCTGATTAGTACAAGCCGGTGTGAGGAACTTTAGGTGGAAAGGACTCAAGTCCTTTAGGAGATAAGAGAAAGAAATGATTAACTGCTTAGATCACTGGAGTATGCTGACAGAGCTTCACAGAACTGTTAGAATTTGAGTTGGGACCTGACTGAGCAGACTTGACAGGAGTGTGAAATTGACATATGACTACATGTTGAACAGGCAGGGTAAAGGCTGGACTGTAAGAAAGTTCCAGGACCATATACATCAATCACCAGATTTGGCCATAGGCGTGGCTGTGTTGGAAGGTAAGTTTAGGAATAAAGTTTAGAGGGATTTTCTCACCTACAGAATGAGGTCAGTATTATTTACCATCTAGGATTGTTATGAGAATTTTATGAATTAGAAATAGTTTATGTAAAGCCCTTATCATAGCACTTGCTATATGGTAAGGCCATAATAAGTGGTCACTATAATTATACTGGGGGTCATATTGTGAAAAGCCCTGACTACAAAGTGAAGAACGTAGACTTGGGTCTGTTGATGGTGTGATATAATGACCCATTTAACAGTTGGTGACTTTTAGTTCAAATTCTAGGAAGTCAGGAAGGGCTGTTTGGCTCAGATGTGATACAAAAAGGGTGACAAGGGTGGGAGGAATGAAAATGGAAAGGAGGAGACAAATTTGAGAGCCAATGAGACTGAAAATCAATATCATTTGGGGTCAGATTGGATGTGGAAGTTAAAGGGAAAGAAATAAGAAATAACTGGAGTTTTAAGCTGCTAGAAGTTATCAGTAGAAGGAAGGAAGGGGTGCAATAGCCATATGTGTGAAAAGTAGAAAGAGGAAGGAAC
>VMDR010022870.1:0-15952 GCA_007922815.1 Macrotus californicus | reverse complement strand
ATGTTAATTCTTCCTATCCATGAACACAGTATGTGCTTCCACTTATTTGTATCTTCTTCGATTTCTTTCTTCAGTGTCTTAAAATTTTCTGAGTTTAGGTCTTTTACAACCTTAGTTAAATTTATTCCTAGGTATTTTATTCTTTTTGAAGCAATTGTGAATGGGATTGTTTTCTTAATTTTCCTTTCTGATAGTTCATTATTGGCATATAAAAATTTAACTGATTTCTGGATATTAAGTTTGTATTCTGCTATTTTACTGAATTCATTTATCATTTCTAGTAGTTTCTTGGTGGAATCTTTAGGGTTCTCTATACTAGTCAAGTAAACTTTATTCAGGAATTCATGATTTCTGTTTCATGGCCACACCCATATCTAAGTCAACAGAGCATTCATCCAGCAGATGAGCAAGACACACCCACTTCTTAACCACCTTGACAAAGAAGTAACATACATAACTTTTCCTCAAATTCCTTTGGTCAAAACTGTCATCTAGCTTCAGATAACCACAGCAAGACTGGGGTACAAGTCTAGCTGTGTGCCCAGGGAGAACAGAAAATGAATTTTGGTAAATGCATAACAGTCTGTGATGCGTTCATCTTTCTCAAACAGGACCCAGAACCTTGCCCAGGGATGAAATCTTCCCTGAAAGAATGAAGTCCCAACCACCAGCCTAATTGTCAAGACCTGCCTAATATGCTGTCACTGTTGTTGTGGATAAGGGATACATTGCCTGCGTCCTAGCCTGGGTACCCCATGAAGAAAGATGCTGTTTCTGCCTACTTCAAGATCTGATCCTGAAGAATGGTAAGTTTTACCAATTTTTAAGAGATTGTTGAACCAGCCAAAGCAACTATACTACTACTTATCTGAATCAGTGGCAATGTAGATGTTTTTACTTAACATCACAGGACACTTGAGAAGAAACAGCCCTGCAAAATGCTGCTAAGAAAAACACCCGTTCATTGACTATCACCTGTGGCCAATTAAGCAGACCCCTTCATTTCCAGGCTCATCGTTGTGACTGCCTTGACACTCAGTAACTTCAAATGAGAACAACTGCAGCCAAATCAACATGCAGTGATCTCCGTTCTGAGTCAGATGACAGATAAAATAACCAAGTTAGCACAGCCATAGTTTTACTCTTCCCATTCAATTAAGTTAATATAGAAATGTTGTTGAGGAATTAGATCCAAATCTCATAACAAGATGAATCCTACCCTCACAGACCACATGAATCTGCTTTTCCTTTTATGGAAGAACAAAAGCACAAATCCCAATTACCTGTCACTTAAAAAAAAGAGGAATTATGTCACTATTAGCCAAAGATATAAACGTTGTAGCAATGCATAAGCCCCAGCTTGCAGACAACTCAAACTGTCAGTGCTCTGCATTGTACCGCCCTCTCCTCACAGCATCAACCCTGTGATGCAGTCAAAACACGGGAAGTTGAGAGGAGATATTCTAAAGGCAAAGTGACACACAGACACACAGTTACTTAATTGAATGAACAGAGTTACAGTTTTTGCACACAGGAAGGCTGTCACTCAAAGTGACACCTAGCCTTTTGCTCATTGGACAGTTTGTGCCTTTAATATAATAGCGCCTCCAATTGTTGTCAAGAAAAGAGTAGATGGTGAAGTCAGCTATTGCCTGAATTCCAAGGAACAGAAAAATTTTAGTATTGGATTCTGTGGTTTGCAATACCAGTGGTATCACAAGTGAGGATGAAAAGCAAATAATTATAAACACTAAAGAGTAGAAAAACAAATACATTTCTACTTTTTCCAGCTATGCCGAGGCATTCTCCATTGTTTTGTGGTGGGGAATAAGAACCAAGATAATTTCCCTAACTATACATCCCAGGAGAAATGTCACCCTGAACATTTAGGATGACAGAGGCTAAGATCTATATATTTATATGCATATATATGCCGAATAATTGAAATCAGCCTGGCCAGTGAACTGAAATTCACTCATAGCATGCAGTCATACCTATTGACTGAAGCTCCTCAAGGTTGCAGTAATTATTACAGCAGGGCACCCAAACTGTATCTGATTCATAAGGAATAACCAAATTGATCATTTATTCAACCAGTGATTATTGAAAATCATGTTGTTCAGGGGCTGTTTTTACCACTTACCAAAACTAGACTCTGTTCTAACACTGGGAATATAGCAGTGGCCATACAGCAAAAATGGAGTTTAAATACTCAAGTTCGAGAATCAGAGATTAGACAAAATAAGTAATAAAACATAGAGCATATTAACTGGTGATAACTGCTCTGCAGAAAAACAATAAAGTCAAATATCTTAGTTCAGTTTCACTTTATGGAGGCAGATGGGGGTAATTAGAGGTTACCATTGTAAATGGGGTGGTCAAAGGCTGTGAGGCAAGAGGGTGCATCTTACCAATATTTGGGAGCAAAGTATTCAAGGAAGAGGAAAAAGGCAGCGCAAATGCTCTGAGAAAGGAGTGAGCTTGACACACTCAAGGAAAAGCAAGGAAGCCACTGTGGCTAGACAAAGCGTAGTGAACAAAAGTTAAGGAAGGAGAGGGGAAAGTGACCAGATTGTGCAGAGTTGTGTGTGTGTGTATAAGTTTATATGCATATAAATTTATATATATACATACATGTGTATATATATAAATTTGGTATATGTATATATATATAAATTTATGTGTATATATACATAAATGCATGTATATGGATACCCAGATATATATATATACACATATGCATATACATAAATAAATGTGTATATTTATATGCATTTATATATGTATATACATTTATATATATACACATACAAAAATATCTATATATATTTTTAAAATTGGCTTTGGTCTGCACTGGATGTGAACAGTGGATCACTGTCAATGCTGTGTTGAGAACAAACTGGAGGAGGCCAAGGTGGGAGCAGTGAAGCCAGTTGGGAGGCACTTGTAAAAGTGAAGACAAGAGGTGATGGCAGCTTGGACTGGGTGGTAGCAGAGGAGCTTGCCAGAAGTGGTAAGATTCTGAAAGAGTTTGAGGGTGGAGTCAATAGAATCTCCTGATGGAGTGCCATGGATGTGGTACATGAGGGAAAGGGGAACCCAGAATGATTTCAGGTTTTCTAGTGTTTCTTGTTATTTGTTTTTGGTTTTGCTTTTTTAGCAACTGAGAATAGGGAAGACTGTGGATAGCATAACTTTTAAGAAAAATCAAGAGTTCCGTTTTGAGCATGACTAGTTTGCTATGTGTGTTTGACATCTAAGTGGAGGTGTGAATAAGCAATTGAGTACATGAGTCTAAATTCTAGTTTGGAGATGTAAAGTTGAGTGTAGTCAAGTAAAAGTAACATTCAAAAGAGATTTCAAGACGGTGACTGCAGATAAAGAAGAGGAGAGTTCCAAGGCATCAGCCTTGACACACCTCAGAATTAAGAAAATGGGAGAGAGATAAGAAAAGTGGCCAGTGTGGTCAGAGGGACATCAGAAGCCAGGTAAAAAACTTATTTCAGAAATGGAGGGTTATTGATACGTTGTTAGCTACTAATGGCTACAGCAGGGGGTGACCGCAGTCAAGTAAACCACTTGGTGTCCAGTCTAACTTGATGTGTTCTGCAACTCAGGCTAAAGCTGGTATTAGCAATCAGAAATGAGGTGTGCTGGTAATAATAACAATAGGAACATGTTACATTATATTCTTACGATATGACAAGCATTTCACAACTGCAATCTCATTGACTGTTCTCAAAAACCCTGTTAAATAAAGATTATCCCCCCGCCCCCCGTTTTTTTAGAAGATTATTGTAAGGCTCAGAGAGTCCTTGTGATAACTTAAGAAGAAGACCTGGGACACGAGACGGGATAACGCCACACTCTGTGCTTGTAACCACTATGTCAGAGCAGTGCCACCTCACGCATCAGTCTTTACTAGTCTGAATTTCCAGCTTTTAAAGAGTTTTAATAACTTTGAGAAAAGAACCTTTGTAAATGACAAAGAAAAATAGCGCTGCATAACGAATGATAAAATTTCTTCAAAATTATACCAACCTGAATTTAGCTGGTCACCCTCATGAACTTTTTATTTTATTTTGTTTTACATAGTGCTGCATTCAAAGGTAGAGAAATTCAATTACAGAAATCTTCAAGAACAATATAGGTGTTTACCCACAGTTTCTTAAAACTAAAGTATGAGAATGTCAAGGACAGGAGACACATAGCATTCAACATAAAATGCTTTCTAAATATCTTATTTGACATGCTTTTGTCTCCCCCAGATTTACAACTACCTTTCTCCTAATAACTCTGGCAGTGCACCCTCGGAGACTGATAAATAAAATCATCTGCCTCATTGGTGAAGTAGGGCAGCATGGTAAAAGCAGAGGCTGAGTTCCTGAGCCCTACTGTGGGCTTAATTTCATTAACTTCTCTGTGCCTTGGTTTCTTCACCTACAAAGTGCAATAATGATCGTGTTTCACTCTGAGACTATTGTGTGGATATGTTGTTAATGTAAGCATTGAGGACAGTGCCTGACGCATGGCAGGTACAAAATAAATGTTAGCATTTTATTGTTACATCTATTTATATCTTGGTAGTGTTTCACAAAGACTAGCATAACTCTCTTGGTGCTACCCTGGGACTCCTACTCCCATTATGGAATCTCATCCTTAGTTTCCTTCACTTTTCTTGATACTTTCAGGCAATATGACCCTTCAAAGGTCCTGTTAGCAAGTCCAGGAGCACAACTTGTCAGCTTTCTGAGGTGCTATCAGCCTCCTGCAGAATTTGTGTTGCTGCTAGTATAAGAAAAAGGGTACTTTCACTTAATTATTTCCTTCATGGGGCTGAGAGTCACTAGAAGCCCTTGTCAAAACAGCAAAAGCAAAGATGCGATCATCTGTGGCCCCTCAAATTTCTGAGCAGCCTGAGTAGGTGGAGGTCTGCAAAACTCTGAAGATTGGGTAGCTAAAGAATCAAAGGAAGACTCCTTGTGATCACATGCCACTCCTGAAATGAACGACAGAGCCATGCTCCAGTCTGATCATAACCAGTCTCTTCAGGGTTTGCAAACCACTTGCCCCTGCCTAGGGAGACCTTATTTGCTAGGAATCAGATGGCATGAAAGTGAAGCATGATCATATTCCAGCTGCCCAGACCATGCCAGCATCTTAGGCCTCAACTAAAATTGTTGTTTGTGTTCTTGGAGGTTTGCAAGGGAAAGTTGCCTCTTTCCCTACAGAAAGAATTGTGATGGCTTCTTGGTTTGGTAATAAAATTCAAAAGGTTGTCTATAAAGAGTAAATCTGTTTCAAGTCCCAGTTTGACCATGCTTCAATTTACTGCCCCCTGGTGGATGGCCCACTGTTCCAGCTGCTTCATTCTGAGCAATGAGCTCTAAATATTCTCCTTTTGCTGATTCACAGTGTCAGTTCAAAACGTGAATCTATGGATGACCTGAATGCCTGTAGACTTGCAATTAGTTGGTAGCATTTTCCCACTCTGAGGATACACGTCTTCATTTCATTTCAGCGGCATTCTAACCACATTTAGAGGCCTTTACTCCAGTTCCTGATATAGCACCTCACACAAATCTCTCAAGTTCCTAGGAGACTTGGCCTCTACCATGGACTCAAAGTCTGCTTAATTCCTGACCCACAGCTGCAACCAAGTCCCCAGGTATCTGTTCTGGTCCAGTGAGGTGGTGCAAATCACTGCAAGAACCCAAGCCTAGCTGTCACTGAGCTCTTCTCCCTTTCCAAGAACAACTCCAATTTCCTTAGTAAGTGGGTGTCCATTGTGTCTATGTTAAAAATCAATTTTTAGCCTGTTTGTTCACAAGGGAATTTTTAAGACTTCTCTGTTGATCCTTAGTCATTAATCTCAAACCAGCCAACATGATGCTACAGAACTCAGACTGAGCCACAGATCCACCTCGACCAGAGACTGCTCTCTAGCAAGCCAGAAGCAGTGGCCATCTTCCCTCTTAAGAAACTATAGACACACACAGACTACCTTAACTTTATCTCACTTGAGAGCTTTACTTTTAAAAACAGTCCTTAGGCAGTTAGAGTCTGGCCAAGAATCAATGACACAGTGAGTGATCTGGCGTACACATAATACAAGAAAATAGTTCCCTTCTCCTCTCTTCCCTTGCTCGCCTCCAGTTTCTCCCCTAGCAACTCACCACTTATGCCCATAACCTTAAGTTTAGCTGTTGGACATGCCCTCTTATTTGACTGTTTTCTTATTAATGTCTCATGACCTATCTTCCAGCAGATAAGGGACTGAGTCCTTTCAGTCAGCTCTTCTTCTTGAGTGTTTTGGATAACCCATCATCTAGTAACATACTGTTGTATCTAAGATCTACTGGCACATTGTATATATTGATGCTAGTGAGTTCTTCCTGCTTTTGTTCTTGTTTTAGAACCATATGGCTTACCCCCTAAATGTCTCCCAACCTTCTGCATCTATCTTTCCCTATTATAGGTATATTCTGTAGACAGATAAACGCATAACAGAAGAAATTCCTATGTGTCAATATTTTGTATACATCGTATAATACTACATTATACAATTTTTTTCAATTGAAACAACCATGCGGTCCAAATTTCATAGACTTACTTCCATACAATTTCAAAACACAGACAGCCATAAGTGAAGGTGCATTTTTAACTTAGTTCTCCTATAATGATTTGATCACAGAATCCTATATGTTGTCCCAGATGTAGCTGACTTCTACTTGGACCAGTCTCTGTGTAGCATTACGTTCAAAGAAACTGTGGCCTAGCCACAGAAGGCATGAAATATTATGTAGATATTGTTTGTGAATTACCGTTAATGGGTAACATGGATAATTTATATAAATTTTCAGAGATTCTTCCTAAAAATTATAGTTGGACGTCTCTCCTTCACTCCCATTTGCCTTCTCATGGAAGTTGCCTCTTACTGTCTCTCCATGCTCACTCCTGCCATGTTTGTAACCACCCCACTCTGCCCAGCACAGCGTACGCACCCAGTGCTCCCAGCATGGGCATCTCCATACCATCTGCCGTCTCGATGGAGCAGAGTTTGTCTTCTGCTCAGAATGTTTTTCTCGTAACAAGCGGCTCTCACAGGAATGATGTTGAACAAAAATACGAATTCTCCACTTTGTTAAACTTTCAGTCTGTAAAATGTACAATCATTCACCCAACTGCTCAAATTATTCTACAAGTAGAAATTATTTTCAGTCACTTCCTCTGGATGTCTTTCTCATTTTAAGCTGCAAAATCAATTTAAGATGCCCCTAGATGAGGAAAAAAGTCATAACAAATACATGGCAACAGGCATGCTCTACCACTGGAAATATGAATAAATTCAAAAGCTATTTTAGATAAGACAATATTGGAATTGATAATTCCTTGCTTAAATGAGTATATGTGTGTGTGGATGTATGTATGTATTTTACCAATGTAGAGTGTCTCTCACTGTACTGATATCCACATTTTTCTTTGTTCACTTACCTCTTCACATTTGGGAGTACTTATGCCTGGTGCTGTAGTCCTGACTCTGTACAGGACTCTATGGCCCTAATAAGGGTGTTTCCAGAGCCGATGCATTGTGTCAAACTAGGTCTGAGACAGATCTGAGAAGAATACTGGACTTTGATGGGTTATCACTAAAACTGAATTGTGCTGAGAGGTATAAATCTTCAACCTCCCTCAGGCTTAGATGGGACTGACTACTAGAAACATCATCAGAGTCACCAAGCTGTCCTGAGCCCTGAAAAGTACATTAAGAAGGGCATCATCCACCAAAAATGTAAACATGTGTAACACATTCCAGGCATATGAAGTTCAGGCACTAATCATCTCCCATAAACGATAAACAAATGATGAGTTACAAGTAAATCAACAATGTTGTCAAAACATTGCCCTTTTAATCCCAGATAAATGATGAAGTTTATAAAAGGAGATTTTTGAGGGTCGTGGAAGATTGTTTAAACACACATGGAGAGTGGTTTAAGTGCTAATCCATTGCCATTTATGTAAACTGCATTTCTATCATCAGTCTTTACTGCACGAAGTTGCCTCATCATCCTATAAATCCATAGACCTAGTTGAAACTGGTCCTTGCTGAAAACAAATTTTTCACATTAAGCTTGAAAGTTCTAAACTCTCGTTACGTACACACAGTGACACAGGCTTGAAAACCTCGGCTCAAGACACAACAACGTTTAAAAGCACTTCATAGCTTTTATAGGGCGTCACCCTCTATCCAACCCTAAAAGATCTAACAGTACAGAAATGCACCCTCTGTCTAACTCGAAAAGATCTCACAACACATCAAGATGTTTCACAAGATACTTTATAAATGAATCTGGATTCTATGAAGATGTTATACATCTGCTTTACTTTACCAGTGAAGAATACAAACATGTTGATGGTTTCAGACCAAACCCTTTTTGCAAGCAAGAAGGAAATGCAGAGTGTTCAGCTAATTGCTAAGAGGAAATCCATATGTGTTATTTGCTTTCCATGAAAGGACAGGTCCTCTTGCTATTTAATTGATGAAATGTTGTACACAACACTGACAGTGATTAATGCCATTCTAAGATACCATTTTAAGAGCTGTAAGTGTAAAGCTATGGAATATGTTCTTTGACATTTACATTGCTATTTGCTAGGTATAAAAGCTAGTTCTTGCCTTAAGCATTTATATTGAGGAAAAAACTCTTAATTTCAAATGGCAATGTCTTCCTGGGGAGCCAGTGTTTAAAAAGCCAGGAACTGATCACTTTTCATTCCTGATTTCCTATTAAAAACAACCAACCATTGGGCTACAAATTCATCTAGAAATATTTATCAAGCATCCAGAGGCTAGTTTATGTGATTTCCCCTTGAAGTGGTTCTTCCCACAAAGGCTAGATGAGTACAGAATGCCCCAGATTCACAGGGCACATAGTGAAGTGAACAAATTTGTAGTAGCCTTTTCCATCCATGGTCCTCTTCTCACAAACACGCATAGAACTCATCTGGGAAGCCTCTACTCCAGGAGCCTCAAGACAATGCACAATGGCTCTCATATTTCCTTATTTGATTCAGTCTCCAAAGGAAGCAAGGTTCAAGCCTGACTTTTTTTTATAATTTTCAGCACAGAGAAGGGTATGAAGGACTTGATTTTTCTTCAAAGAATTCACTGTTGATTATACTTAAGCTTTCCACAGTCCTGTGGCCTCTCAGACCCCCTCCCTACCCTAGTGCATTACCACCATCCTGAATCACTTATATCTAACAGATAAGAGTCTCTCTTTTATATCTGCCTTAGACATTATTCCTGATGCCACAAGCATTCCAACACCAGGATTTTACAAAAAATGAGCCATACAAAACAAATCTAACAGACCCTAGTGCCTGAGCATCTCAATAAGAGGACACCATTGTTTTCTGCTGTGTACTTCCTGAGCCTTGTAGAGAGATGAAGGCAGACACCACAAATGCAAATATGTTTAGGATCCAAACAGGTAAATATAATGGGAGAAGAAAGCAAAGTGACATGGGCACAATGTTAAAGTTTCCTAATGCTCCCTTTAAAAAGCAAAATTGCAAATAGGATGAGTGGCAATTGATGCTCACCTCCATGACTGGCATTCGTGGAGCCTGTGGCAAACATGCCCATCCGCAAGGGTCAGTGATGATTAAGTTCCATCCACCTGTTTGGCAGGCAAGGATAAAAGCCCAGTATTGCCAGATCGTATGGTTTCCCAAGGAGCTGAAAGTCAAGAATCAAAATTCTCCCAATTTTTAAGTTATTAAGTGATGACAACTAAGGCCACCAAAAGGTTTCTTTGAAAAGGCAATCATTTGCTGGAGTATAAATGTTAAGGCCAAACAAAATCTCATCTGCGGACTAGATCTGCACCTCTAGTCTTGACAATGCTCAGGAAAATATTTTCTGATTTTACTTCAAGCACAAGATTCACTACAACTTAACCCAAGGTTTTAATGACAAGAACACTTCCAAATGCTAATTCCCGAATTTTACTATCCCACTCTCCATTTGTCAGAGCCATACTCTGTAAAAACCTAAAGGAAGCTAATTTTCTGTTCACCTGTAACTTATCTTGAACATCCAAGGATGGAATTCATGATAACCAATATAAATACCAATAATCAATTGCAGATCAATTCAGTTTCCATCTACAAATGTCTTCAACTATCTAGAATTTCTTTAAGACAGAGCACGAATCATAAGAAAAATACAGTTGGATTTGGTGCTAATAAAAAATCAGAAATGGCAGTGAGGACTCAGTAGGCATCTTGAAAATTGGAGAAACAGAAGGATGAGTTTAGGGGCAATGGAAGCAGTGATGTGGCGGTAATTGAAGCAGTTGAACAACCACATAGCACCAGTGGAACTCCAGGGCTTTCATGGGCCACCGACCCACCGAGACCTCCTCTTGATGTCATGTGTACAGGACGGTTTATGATCCACAGCATGTTTGTCCTTCCTACCATGTCCTGCTTCACTGCCCTGTGGTCCCTAATGCACACACACACACACACACACACACACACACACACACACACACACATTCTGAGTTCGGACTGAGCAATCAACATTCCAAAATCCAACAGAAGTCTTCTATGCCAGTTTCAGCTCTTTCCTGAAGATGCTGACCAGGGAAAAAGGAAAATCCTCCATCCAAAACCCTCTCCTTGCTAATGGGAGGGCCAGCTATCTTGTGCCAGCCCTTTTATGGTTTGTCTTTGACAGATCAGTATCAAACCAAATAGCAATAGACCAACCCATTAAAAAAAGAAGTGGAGACCAAGAGATTCATGCCTGCTGCTGAAAACTTAAGCAGGCATATGGGTAATATGAGTATGACAAGCTGGCAGCCCACAGTCTTTTTGAAGTGAAGAGCAAACAAGTTGAGGATTTTTATAATGCAGGCTTTGTCCAGTAATTCAGCCAGAAGCCTTACCAATACAGCTGCTTCCAAAAACTAAAACACATGGGGCCGAAAGCATGCAACGTAAAGCAAACAAGATTTGCAGCCAGGACCAGCATTCTCAACAGCTGAGGAGTAGACACGCTCTGCCACTAAAAATAAAGTAGTGGCTAGATTTTGAATGTCTCCCAGACAGACCAAAAGCACATGATGATGGACAATTACAAACTGTAAAAAGAACAGCTAAAAGAGACTATGATCAATGTTTGAAGTAGCAGCTACAGGAAGCTCTCTTGGGGTGGAATATGAGGGTCAGAGGACATCTGTGAAAGAGAGAAAACAGTTATGAAAATAATGCTTAAAGTAGGAGCATAAAGATACCATAATTATTTTCTTGTTAGATCAGGGTCCAACAGAAGGAACACCTGCTTCAGTGTGGTCAGTAGGGTAATAACATGGGCGCAATAATTTACAGTTTTAATTTGAAAATTTCACCTAAAAATGTCATATGATGTGCTTGAGTGTGATATTGTTAAGTTACAGAATTAGATGCTTATGATTTTGTCATAAAAGATTTTTGTAATAAAAAGGGGCATTATTTGTGCCAGACCTTGTATGTAGTGCCTATTACCCTCTCTGCTTACACTCAGGAAATATTTTATGCATCCCACAATTTAGCAAAGATAGATGGACTTGCATAGTGTAAGAATATGCAATTCTAAGGTCCACGTTCAAAACACAGGGTACCCATCTCCATGTTTTATGGCTCCTCACAAATTTGTTTCTCTGTCTAGTGCCTTTTAAAGGGAACATGTGCCCTGACGACCTACCAGCCTTTAGCCCAGTTGAATTTGAGCCTTCAGTGGCACAAGGTAACCTAAGAGACCCTGTAGTTTCCACTGAGGAGAAAATGTTTCTCTCCTCATTAGATCACAGGTATTACAAATAAACAAATCAATAAAATTCTCAAGTGTTTTGATTGACCGAAGCCCAAAATACTGGAGAAAAACTAGACTGAGAAAGTGCTTGAGTTCCTCCTGCAAAATGGGCCGCTGGTATCTCTTATCAAAAGGAGGAACCCTTGAACTTTCAGCAGGCGGCCTGGAAAAGCTTTAAATCTACTGGGCAACTAGCTAAGTGATATGCACTAAGGGTTAGGTAGATTGGAGGGGCGTGAAAGGCTATTTCAGCCAGAAATGCATTCTTCTGAGGGTGTAATTTGTGTTCATGTACCTATCTATACAATAGATTCCCCGTTACAGTAATTATTATGAATTATAGATAAGCACTCTGTAATGTTCTTCCCTCCATTTCCGACAAATCAAATTATCTAGGGTTATATTGGACTGTGGACATATTTAGAAAATCCTTTTATGGTGTTTAAGTTTCCTTCTGCCAAGAGGCTTCAATCTCTCCTTTGACCAAATTCCCTAAAGTGCCTGCCTTATAAAGGACCCTGCCCTGCACAGGGGGGTTGGTGTCAGGTGGGGCTGCCCAGGCCCTGCAATCTCTGTCCAGACCAAAATGGGGCTGATGAAGCCATCCTGACTAGGAAACACTTGAAACACCATAAAGCTGGGCACATGGTACGTGTTTAGGATTCCTTGTTAAATGTCCATACTTACTATCCCAAGGACGCTGCCAACAGAGACAGTCTTTGCTTAGAAAGGCTTCTCACCTGGACCCCTGGACAATTACAGCTCTCTTCCTCAAGTGCCTGAGAAGGGGTGTTTTGGGCCATACCTGCTGTTGTGGATGGAGGAGGAAGATGGACCCATAAATTAAGTTACTGTATATACTATCTACATATATAGCATATACACTATGTGGTATTTCATTTAATCTTCTCAACAGCCTAATGAGGTTAGTACTATTTATCATTCCCATCTGACAGATACGGACATTCAGGCACAGAGACCGAATGCCAGTTTCTTAAATTTGCACTTGAGAAGTGGATTCAAATTCAGAAAATGTGACTCTAGAACCAGAACACCTAACCACCTTCATAAAGCAATTCATACTCCATAGTATAAAAGAGGACATTGTTTGCATCATTCTCTAAATATTCTTATCTTGGGCCAGTAGTTCTTGGGTTTCCCCTGTCCCTTGCCTACAAAACTAAGAGATTGAACCACCTCTGTGGTTCTCAAGACTTGGTCAAGCTCTCTTTGGACTTAATTGGGGTGAAAGTAGAAGATGAGGGTAACAAAGCTGTTTCCTCACCCAATCTCAGCCTCAATCCTCCTGCTTCTGTGTTTGATCAGTTAGATTTAGGCATGAAATTTCTTTTGCAGAAAGGTTCTGAACCTTCAAACATTTTGACATCCACTAGTCTAGACCAGAGGTCATGAACTACTGGCCCATTGATCAAATACAGCCTGAAGATTTTTTTGTTTGGCTCTGAAGATTTTTATTTTGCTTTGCTTTAACTTGAAGCACACACCAAAGTTTAAAATTTAGGGCATTTTACATAAAATCGAGCCTCTCTGGAACAATTTGTTGTATAAGCGTTGGGCAGGTCTTCTGCCCAGAAACCATCCTATGACTAGCCCTCCAGATGGTGTGCTCATTCTGCAGGTCACCACAGCTCAGGCTCAGCCCACTTCACTCCACACATTACTTATATGGCCTCTATACACCTGCGAGTTTGCAATCCCTGGTCTAGA
This sequence comes from Macrotus californicus, assembly GCA_007922815.1. NCBI lineage: Eukaryota > Metazoa > Chordata > Mammalia > Chiroptera > Phyllostomidae > Macrotus > Macrotus californicus. The sequence goes on along the minus strand of VMDR010022870.1, from coordinate 2,361 downwards.
CTATTTTTAAAGTCCTTCCTAGTCCTGAATATATCCCCACTGAAACCTCTCGGGGAAAGGGCTTTGTCTTATGTATATTCAGTATTCCTCAGCACTTCCCATCTCTACCCCCCTCAACTCCCTGTGCCTGTGTGCATACGTGCACACGCACCCACAGACATACAGGTTCAATACATAGTAGAGGCTCAGTATTGCTGTTTATGTTGAAAAATGGCCTTATATGCCACTCACTGATACTTGCATTTACCAAAGACCCTTGAGCCCCCCATTTCTTAGACCAAAGGAAAGCATTTCTAATGGTGTATTTCATCATGTTGTGATGTCAGAGACAAGCCCAGAAGAAAATTTTGGGTTGAAGGATTCTGTTAGTAAAGCAATGTGTTTCTAGTAAATAAAGAACTCACTCTGGCTATCTTAAATAGAGCTTATTGTAAGGATATTCAAAGACAAAAAAAGAGCATCATGGAACACTTGTGGAGATGAGAATATTTGGGAATAAGAAAAATCCAGCATGGTTGCCGTGGCTACTAAACATATTGGCCCTTTAGTAGCAGGACTCTGCTGATCACTCACTTGCTTCTGTGGTGGTCCTTAGTTCCTTTCTGACTGCCTCTGTTTCTTCCACTGCTATCAGTTAGCCACCTTACCCTCTACTCTCTGTCCTTTCTGTTTGTCTTTCTGCTTGCTCATAAATTCAGTTTACTTACACCATCAGTTTATTCATCTTTCTTGCTGCCGCAAAGCCTCTTCTTGTGGTTCTTTATAGCTTATACTCTTTCCCAAAACCAACTAATTGACTCCCTCCCCAGATGCCTGAGTTCAAATTCCTGAACTAGAACATCTGACCCAACTAATCACCATTTTGCCTGTTTGGGCAGTTTCTTATGCCAAACCATCTCATAGCACACTGGCCAGCCTAGGGATTGGTTAAGGATAGGACCACCCTGGTCCAGTCAGATAGGTTTGTAAGAAGGGGGCTCTCGGCCACCCAGGGCGGCTTCCACAGCCCACTGTGGTTAAGGCACTTTTCCTTAGAAGAAAGCTGTTGGTGTGGCAGGCACTATAATGGTCTTATCCAATAGGATCTTTAGACTTTAACTCAAATCATGCTAGTGGCTCCATCTTTGAGGATGGTTTTCTTTTGAAACATAAACCAAGGCAAAGATTATATGGCTTCAACATTCCTGTTCCTGTGGAGCCATCAGGGGACTTCTGGATCTTACATGCTCTTTGATGACATCTTACTTTAACTCAATAAGACATAGTCCTTCAAAGCATGGACCTCAATTGTTTTGGAGGCATCTGAACCAATTATTTTACACATTATTATCCAAGCTTAAGTTCCAGTGAATTATACTGACCTCCAAAACTCTTTATCAAGTCCATTCGCATGGCTTCAAAACCATGTATATGCTAAAGAATCACAGCCATGTAAGTCTAGCCCAGATCCTTCTCTGAACTCCATGTCTCTCTAACCCATCTCCACCTCAATGTCACATAATTTTTTCTCAATGTTGCTAAAATTCACCACGTCCAAACTAATTTTGCCTGTCTTGTTCCCCATTAACCTACCTCTTCAACCAACCATTTGCTCAGATTACCATTTCTGTTAAATATTACTTCCTATATATCTCTTAACTATGTCTCTAGTGCTCTGCCTTGCTACCCCCTCTAAAAGAAAAATCAATATTTCAGAGACTAATGCTCTCTGTTGCCTTTACTCTTTTGTACAACAAAGCTATTCCCTCTGATTAGTATACTATCTTCTTGTTCATTATCTTCATCCAAACCCAAACTCCTTTTTGCTGGCTAATTCTTACTCATCCTTCAAGTATCATGTTGGAGTTACTTCCTCCTGGATGCCCTCCCCTGCTTACCAGTTCTGGGATAGTACTGCATCCTGTGTACCTCAATACTTTACTACATCATTTTTGTAATCGCCTGTTTGCTCCTCTGTAACCTCCACTAAACTATTTGCTCTCTGAGATAGGACTGTGTCTGCCTTGTTTAAATCTGTGTTCTCAGTGCCCAGTACAGTGACACAGAGCAGTTACTTGATAAATATTTGTTAAGAAGGAATAAACACCCTACTCTATAAGACCTATATAGCTTTAATATATATTTTCTTTAAAATTCACTCAAAGAATAATGATGTGATTTTGATCATTTCAAAGAAAATTGGAAACAGCCAAAGACCAAAGACGTGCACGATCCCAGACACAAAACAAAATGAATAACATACAAATGAAAAGATGTAAAAATCAAATGAAGATGCAAGTCACACCGAGTCATGTAAATCACTAAGATAAGGAGAATACAAATTCTGTACCTAAATGTGTTTCCCAGCCCACATTTCCCACA
>VMDR010022869.1:0-15947 GCA_007922815.1 Macrotus californicus | reverse complement strand
TGAACTGTGCATCTGATAGGTTGGCTATCTCTTCATCGCTTAGTTGTATTTTTTCTGGAGCTTTGATCTGTTCTTTCATTTGGGCCATTTTTGTTGTCTTGGCGCGCCTGTTACGTAGTAAGGGGCGTAGCCTTAGGTGTTCACCAGGGCAGGGCGGCCACGTCGCTGCGTTGTGACGCTGTTTGTGGGGGAGGGGTCCAAGAGGGAACAATGGCGGCCGCTCTGCTCCCTGCCGGTTACCAGGCACTTTCCGCACTACCCACAGTCCAACGGGGCTCCTCTGGTGCTGGCTCCAGTGCCGATCCCTGGAGGGAGGGCTGTGTATGCTCCAGGACCCTGTGGGTCTCTCCAACGAGCTCTCCAGTGAGGCCGGGAGTTTCTCCCGCTGCCGCCGCCTCAATCCCCACAGGAGTTTTCAATCAGAGGCTTTGAGGCTTCACCTCCCCATGCCGGAACTCTGGGTTGCGGGGTCTGTCCCGCTCCCGAGCTGTTCCTCCCCGCTTATCCTCACGAGGGAGTGGGACGCCCGGGCCGCAGCCGCCACCTCTCCCGGCCAGCCGTGCCTTTCCCAGATCCACCAGCCGCCGCCCCGCCACGTGAGTCCTCTCCGCCCCTCCTACTGGTCTGGATATATGTTTCTTAGTTTCTTGGTTGTCGGACTTCCATACGGTTCAATTTTCTGTCAGTTCTGGTTGTTTTTTGTTTTCAAATTTGTCGTTGCGTTGTCCTCCTTTTGGTTGTGCGAGGAGGCACAGTGTGTCTACCTATGCCTCCATCTTGGCCGGAAGTCTGAGTAGACCATTTTTTAAACAACTTTCAACAGCATGGTCTTGGCTTTGACTTGAATATACAAACACCATATCTAATACCATCTTGTATAGCTAAGTATACTTCCGAGAAAAAGTTTAATTTACAATTTCTGTATCAATGGTAATGGACAAAAACTTTATCAAAAGCAATGTAAAAAAAAGTGAGATGTGAAGTGTTCTTGGTTTGAAATTAACAAAGTACCTAAGTATTGAATAGAAAAAGATCTGGAAAGTGTCCCTCAGTTGTTCTCACTTCAGAGGCACTGGGGAAATGTCTTTTATAACTCCCCTCTTGGAACCAAATTTTTAGGGAAATGTTGCTATTGACATAGTCATATTGCATTTTATGTTCTTTTAAGTCCATATTTTACACACCATAATGCTTTTCCCTGCAGATCATCCCTGGATCACATACAACCTTTCACCTTTTCCATTGTAAAAAACAGTAAAAGTTTCACCAAAGACATCTGGAATATCCTTACTAATATAATGTTCATCGATATGCTCTGCTTACACAGCTGTGTAACCAGTTGAAAACCTTGTAAAAACTTTCTTATGATGAAAATTTTAAATTTACAGTTAACTAATGAAAGGGGGAGATCTGGGCTGCACATTAACAAAAAGAACAGCCCAGATACTGCTCTCTTATATTGTAGACTTAGGTGTATTATTTCAAGCTGGACTTGCTCCAAGACTAATTCCTAGTAAGGCTGCCCAGCCTGTGTCATTCTCATACTGGGTATTTTATTTTTCCACTCTAGACACACTTGACACCTTTTTCTATCCTGCTCTCTGCCCTGGCAGGTTGACTGGTATGAACCGTATCAATGATTTCCTGAGTCTGTTGGCTTCTGCTTCTGTCAAGAGTGTTGAAATCAAGATATTTATTCCACTAGCTCATTTCCTGGAACTTCACCTTATGTTGACTCTGTCCCTCTACCAAAGGCGCCTTTCTAATAAATAAATCATCTTAAATTTTTCGATTTTGGGACCCTGATTAATTTTTCTTACTTATAGCTGTTCATTGTTAATACACAGAATTTTACTATCTTAAAGACTTAGTTTTAGTTTCACTTTCCTTTAACGAGTATGAGAATTTATATAATTTTGTTGTTTATGTGGACATGGGGAAGTGACTGGACCACATTCTTCAGGCTTAAAAGGCAACTATCAAGAAATACCAAGAGCTCATAAGCAGAATAATTTCAGATAAGCAAGCAGGTTGCACTGGCAAATTGCTTTACCCCATTTTCCTTTTCAAGGTTCCTTTCCACTTTCCTGTCAAATAATGTGGGTAATTTGGTGTTTTTAAAGTAAGGTCTAAAATTAACTAGTAGAAAATAGTACTATGTTATGGTACAGATTTCTTTCAACACATTTTTGTTTTGGAGCTCTCTACTACGCAACTCCAGAGTGGCTTTTATATTTCTAGAGGAATATAATTTCCTAACTTATGACCAGTCAAACTGATTTTTGTCTCTTCTTAAGTTACTGACAGGAGGCTGTACTGGGAATTAATTTAAAAAGTGAAGCTTTCCAGTTCAAGTGGTGACCCAGTGAGATCCTAAACTCACCTCCTTGCATGGACATACTGAATCTACAGCAATATATGGAACAACTTTCCCTGAAAAAATCCTAAAAACTGTCCCAGTGACTCCTACACATCAGGCAAGTGAGAAAGAGAACTTTGACAGTCAACAGGGCTTGCAAACATGAAACCCACAAAAGCTCACACATGAACTCCCTTGCCCCAGGGCCCAGGGCAGAGGCAGCCAATTGTGTCCAGACTGTATGTGAAAGTGGCTCATTTACTTTCATTAAAACGTTGGCCTGAGGGGCAGGCATCTAATTAAACACATCTAGGGGCCTGCTGGGATCCCCCCCAGAGGACTGAAGCTGGCGGGTGATTTTTTATTTTTTAACTCTAGGCAAGTTCCCCTACCGCAGGCAAGTATCATCTTTTGTTCCCCCTCTGCCTAGTTCCAGCTGGCATGTACCATCTTCATACTCCTTGTGCCCCATTCCAGAGTGCCAGTATTTCCTGGGAAGGCACTGTAGCACACATCTAGTGTCCCATTTTTTGTGACCACTGCCAGGGTAATGCCCCTTGATGGTCTGGCTCTGGAGGCCATGAGGGCTGCATTCCTGGGTCACATGGGACTGTAACAATTGGAGAGACAGTTCTTGGCAGGCTACCACTCCCACTCCCTAAGTGATTACCAACAAGTGGGAGGGATATCACAATCTTGGAGGTTCCCACCTGAAAAGAAGGGTCTGAGCCCAAGCCTGGGGAACAGGAACCAGGAAGAGGAGCCTTCGTAACATCTGGCTTGGAAAACTGGCAGGGCTTATAGCTGGGAATGCCAAAGGGCTGCAGGAAACCAAGATTGCACTCTTTGAGTCCCAGTGCAGAAGCAGCAATTTGAAAGCACCTGGGTATTATGAGAGAGTGACACTGACTAATTTTAAGGTATGTGCTGGAGGGACAGGGACCTGTTGGAACTTTTGCCAGGAATATAAGTACTGGCAGGCACCATTTAAAAATCTTTCTTTACTTCCATCTAGCTAGTCTGATGCTACCAGATGCCATTTCTGACTTCTCCATTAATCTTGCTAACACTGTTCACCCCACCCTGGCATTTCTCTGAGGACCCACGGGGCTGGCACCACTGTCATACCTGATGGGTGGCCTCAGCGGCACCAGCACGTTGCAGTGTGTCTTCAACAGACAAGGCTGGGCCTCATTGCCAGCCACACCAAAGCCCTGCCCTGGACACCAGTACATGCTCAATGGTTACGGCCAGGCCCCACAGCCAGCTGTGCCTGGCGCCAGCCTTGCCTGCCCTTGTGTCCTTAGCAGTTGTACCCCAATCACAACAGGAGGCCACACAGGGAACACCTCTGGAGCACATGGCTCTGGTGACAGGGAGGGGGGGGATTCCATCACTGGGCACCATGGCACACCTTCTAAATAAGGCCACATTTTCAAGACCAGGAGACACAGGTGATCTACCCAATACATAGACAAAAGAATATGTTCCTTAGAAGAAACAATACAAAACCCCAGGAAAAAAAATTAAACAAAATGGAGACGAACTGTCTACTAGCTTAAGAATTCAAAATAGTAGTTATAAAGGTGCTCACTAAACTGCAGACAAGCTGAGAACTTCAACAAAGAGACAAAAACTATAAAGAACCTATCAGAGCTGAACTAACTGAAAAATACACTAGAATGGATCAGTGATCAGAAAGAATAGTGGAAATCACCAAATTGGAAAATCAAAAATAAATTTTTTAAAAGAATGAGCACAGCATAAGGAACCTCTGGGATAACATCAAATGTACTAACATTTGCATCATAGGGATCCCAGAAGAAGAGTGTGAGAGAAAGGAACAGAAAATCCATTTGAAGAAATAATGGCTGGAAATGTCCCTAACCTGATGAAGGAAACTCATCCACATCCAGGAAGCACAGAGTCCCAAAGATGAACTGAAAAAGACTCACAAGAACATCAATAGTAAAATGTTAAAAGTTAAAGGAAAACAGAATCTTTTGTTTTTCATTCTTAACCAAGGACACTTTTTCATTGCTTTCTAGAAAGAGAGGGAGAGAAACATGATGCAAGAGAGAAACACTGACTGGCTGCCTCCCATATGCACCCAGACTGGGGCTCACACACACCTGGACTGGGGATCAAATCTGTAACCTAGGTATTCCTAGTCCTTACCAGGAATTGAACCCTCAACCCTTTTGGCTATGGGACAATGCTCCAACGAACTGGGCTACACTAGCCAGGGCAAAACAGAGAATCTTAAAAGTAGCAAGAGAAAACTAGTTACACACAAGGAAATGCCCATAAGAATATGAGCTGATTTTTTAACAGAAACTTTGCAGGCCAGAGGGAGGGACAGGATATATTCAATATGATGAAAGAGAAAAAACCTACAACCAAGAATACTCCACTTGATGAAGTTATCATTCGGAATTGAAGGAGAGTTTCCCAGACAAGGTAAAGCTATGGAGTTCATCACCACTATGACATTACAAGGAATGTTAAAGGGAATTCTTTAGTGGGAAAAAGAACAAAACTAGAAATAAGGAAATATATAAAAGAAGAAAAATCATCCTCATTAAAGCTAGTATGAAAACAATTAAAATGGCAATAAGTACATACCTTATCAATAATTACTTTAAATGTAAATGGACTAAGTGCTACATTCAAAAGATAGGGTGACTGAATAGTAGGACATAATAATAAAGGGATTAATCTAACAAGAGGATGTAACACTTGTAAACATCTATGCATACAACTTAGGAACAGTGAAATACAGCAAATATTAATGGATATAAAGGGAGAGATTGACAGATGCAATAATAGGGGACTTAAAAACCCCACTTACATCAATTGATAGATAATCCACACAAAATCAACAAGGAAATATTGGCCTTAAGTGACACATTAGACTAAATAGACTTAATAGATATGTACTGAACATTCCGTCCCCAAACAGTAGACTACACATTCTTCTTAAGTGCACACAAGCAGTGCCCAGGAAGATCATGTTAGGCTATAAAACAAGTCAAAAAATTTAAGATTGAAATCATCTCAAGCATCTTTTATAACCACAATGGTATGAAACTAGAAATTAATCATAAGAGAGAACCTGGAAAGAATACATGTGGAGGCTGAACAACATGCTAGCAAACAACCAATGGGTCAATGATGAAATCAAAGAGGATATGAAAAAAATACCTCAAGATAAAAAAAATGGCAGCAACATTACAAAATCTATGGGACATAGCAAAAGCTGTTATAAGGGGGAAGTTTATAACAATACTGGTGTACCTCAGAAACAAGAAAAATCTCTAATAATCTAAACTTACACCTAAAGGAAGTAGAAAGAGAAGAATAAACAAAGCCCAAAGTTGGTGTAGAAGGAAGGAATAAAGAGCATAGCAGAAGTAAATAAAACTGAATTTGGAAACCTCAGTCTCCCTGATTTCAAACTATACTACAAAGACATAATAATCAAAACAGTATGATACTGACACAAAACCAGACACATAGGTCAATGGAAAAGAATAAAGAGCCCAGAAGTAAACCTTATGCTTATATAATCAATTAAATTTACAACAAAGGAGGCAAGAATAAACAATAGGGAGAAGTCTTCTATAAATGTTGAGAACACTGGACAGCTACGAGCAAAAAAATTATACTGGACCATATACAAAATAAACTCAAGCTGATTAAAGACTTAAATTTAAGACCTGAAACCATAAAATTTCTAGAAGAAAACAGGCAGTAAATTCTCTGACATTTTTCACAGCAATATTTCTTTTCTGATATATCTCCTTGAGCAATGGCAACAAAATAAAAAATAAGCAAATGGGACCACATTGCACAGCAAAGGAACAATCAATTAAATAAAAAGGCAACCTGAATGGGAAAAGATATTTGCAAATGGTCTATCTGATAAGGAACTGATATCCAAAATATATAAAGAACTTATAAGACTCAGAATCAAAAAAAGCAAATAATTCAGCCCTGGCTGGTATGGCTCAGTGGACTAAGCTCCAGCCTGTGAACCAAGGGGTCGCTGGTTCAATTCCCAGTCAGAGCACATGCCTGGGTTGCAGGCCTTGTCCCCAGTAGGGGGTGCTCTAGAGGCAACCACACATTGATGCTTCTCTCTCTCCCTCCCTCCCTTCCCCTCTGTCTATAAATAAATAAATAAATAAATAACTCTTAAAAAAAAACCCCAAATAATTCAATTAAAAATGGGTAGAAGATCTGAAGGCATTTCTCCAAAGAAGACATACAGATGGCCACAGACACAAGAAAAGGTGCTTAACATCACTAATCATCAGGGAAATGCAAATAAAACATCATCTTACACCTACCAGAATGGCTGTCAAAAAGACAAGAAACAACTGTGTTGGCTGGGGAGAAAGGGAACCCTTGGGCCCTGGTGGTAGGATAGTAAATTGGCACAGCCACTATGGAAAACAGTATGGAGGTTCCACAAGAAATTAAAAAGGGAACTACCATACTATTCAGCAATTCAGTTTTGGGCATTTATCCAAAGAAACAAAAATACTAATTTTGAAAAGATATATGTACCCCTATGTTCACTGCAGTATTATTTATAACAGCCATGATAATGAAAGTAACTAGCTGTCCATCCACGAATGAGTGAATAAAAAAGATGTGATACACACATATACAATGTAATATTACTCAGCCATAGAAAAGAATGAAATCTTGCCATGTGTGATAACATGGATGGACACAGAGGGTATTATGTTAAGTAAAAAAGTTAAGAGAAATACAAATATGGTATTTCACTTATCTGTGGAATCTAAAAAACTAAACACATGAACAAACAAAACAAAACAGACTCATATAGAATACAAAATAGTAGTTGCCAGATGGTTGGGGAATGGGGGAATGGGCAAAAAGGAATTAAGAAGTACAAACGTATAGTTAAAAAATAAGCCTCAGAGATGTAATGTACAGCATAGGAAATATAGTCAATAATATTGCAATAACTTTGTAGGGTGATAGATACTTACTAGACTTCCTGTGGTGAACACTTCATAAGGTATATATAAATGTCAAATCACTATGTTGTATGAATGAAGCTAATATTGTATGTCAACTATACTTTAATTAAAAGAAAAACTTTACATTCCAGAATAAAAAAAATTTTTTTTAAAACATAAAATGTGAAGGGAGGGAGAGTAAAAACATAGAGATTTAGAATGTGTCAAAACTTACGTTGTTACCAACTTAAAATCAACTGTTTAAGTATGAGTTGTTATATGTAAGCCTCGTGGTAACCACAAGGCAAAAACCTATAGTAGAAACAAAATAGAGAAAAATAATCTAAGCATACCACTAAAGAAATCTTCAAAACACAAAGGAAGAGAGTAAAAGAAGAAAGGAACAGAGAAACTACAAACTAACCAGAAAACAATGAACAAAATGGCAATAAGTACATACCTATCAACAGTTACTATAAATGTAAATAGAATAATTCTCCAATCAAAAGACAGAGAGTGGCTAAAACAGATATAAAATTAAGACCCATCTGTAGTAGTCCCCCATTATGAGTGAGGGATATGTTCCAAGATCCATAGTTGATGCCTGAAACCACCCAGTGCATGTTTTCCCCCTATATACATGCACTTTATGGCTTCTCTTAGGTACATTCCATTTGTGAGCATCACTATTCTTGTGCTTTAGGGCCATTAAGTAAAATAAGGATTATCTGAACACAAGCACTGTGATACTGTGACAGTTGATCTAGTAACAAAGTGACTGATATATGCAGGTAGCATACAGGGTGGATTTGCTGGACAAAAGGATAACTCATGTCCTAGGTGGGACAGGACAAGATTTTATCGTGCCACTCAGAATGGTATTCAATATAAAACTTATGAATTGTTTCTTTATGGAATTTTCCATTTAAAATTTCCATGGTCAATCAAAGTTAACTAAAACCACGTAAAGTGAATCTGTGGATAAGGGAGGGCTAAAAGAGATTCACTTGAGATGTAAGGACACACACAAAATAAAAGTGAAGGGATGGTAAAAGAAAGACATTACATAATGGTAAAGAGGTCAATCCAACAAGAGGATTATAAATATTTCAGAACCCAACATAGGTGCACCTAAACATATGAAGCAAATATTAACAGACATTAAGGGAGAAAGAACAATATAATGATAGTAGCAGATGTTAATAACCCATTTACATCAATGGATGGATCATCCAAACAGAAAATCAATAGGAAAACAATGATCTTACATGAAATGTTAGACCGATGTAATTCACAGATATATATAAAACATCCCATCCAAATGCAACAGAATGAACATTTTTCTCAAGTGCACACCAAACATTGTCTAGGATAGATCATGTATAAAGCCACAAAACAAGTCTTAATACATTTATGAAGACTGAAATCATATCAAATGCTTTTTCCAACTACAATGGTATGAAACTAAAAATGAATTACAAGAAAGCTGGAAAATTTGCAAATATGTGGACATTAAACAACATGGTATGCAACAACCAATGAGTCACAGAAGAAATGACGCAAACTTCAAAAAATACCCTGGGACAAATTAAAATGAAAATATATCAAAACTTATGGAATGTAGTGAAAGCAGGTTGAAGAGGGAAGTTCATCATGATAAATGCCTACTTCAAGAAATAAGAAAAATCTCAAAGAAACAACTTAATTACACCTCAAGGAACTGGAAAAAAGAATAAATGAAAACCAAAGTTACTAGAATGAAATAACACAGAGGAAATAAACAAAATAGAGACTAAAAAGATAATGGAAAAAAACAATAAAACTATAAGAGCTGGCTCTTTGAAGAGATAATCTGACAAACCTTCAGCTAGACTCATCAAGAACAAAAGAGGAAGTACTCAAAAAATCAGAAATGAGAGAGATGTTACAACTGATACCACAGAAATATGAAGGATTGTGAGAATACTATGATCAATTATACGCCAACATATTTGAGAACCTGTAAGAAATGGATAAATTCTTAGAAACGTACAACCTACCAAAACTAAATCGTGAAGAAACAGAAAATTTAAACAGACCCATTACTAGTAGGGAGAATGACTAATCAAAAACCACCCAACAAACAAAAGTCCAGAACCAGATATCTTCACTAGTAAATTCTAGCAAATATTCAAAGAAGAATTATTACCAATTCTTTTACACAAGAGTTAGAAGAGGAGGGAATGCTTCTCAACTAATTTTATGAGACCAGCATTACCCCGACACCAAAACCAGGTATGTCTGCCACAAGAAAGTAAAATGACAAACCAACATTCCTGATGAACACACATGGAAAAACTTCCCAACAAAATATTAACAAAGTGAATTCAACTATACATTAAAAGGATTATATACACCGTGATCAAGTGTGATTTATTTCAAGGATGCAAGGATAATTCAATACACATATATCAATCAATGAGATACACTACAATAAAAAATGAAGAATAAAGCCCTGGCAGTGTGGCTCAGTGGATTGAGCACCAGACTATGAACCAAAGGGTCGCGGGTTTGATTTCTAGTCAGGATACATGCCTGGGATGTGGGCTGGGTCCCTGGCCTGGGGTGTGCAAGAGGCAACCACACATTGATGTTTCTCTCCCTCTCTTTCTCCTTCCCTTCCCTTCCCCTTGCTCTAAAATAAATAAATGAATAAATAAAATCTTTAAAAAAGTGAATAAAGATCATATGATCATCTCAATAGATGCAGAAAAGCATTTGACAAAATTCAACGTCCATTTATTATTAAAAGTCTCTCAACAAAGTGGGAATAGAGGAAACGCACCTCAATGTAATAAAGGCCACCTATGACAAGCCCACAGGTAACATACTCAAGGGTGAAAAGTTGAAAGCTTTCTCTAAGATCAGGAACAAGACAAGGATGCCCACTCTCACCACTTCTACTCAACATACTAATGGAAGTCTTAGCTAGACCAATTAAGCAAGAAAAAGAAATAGAAGGCATCCAAATCAGGGAGGAAAAAGTAAAACTGTCACTACTTGCAGATGACATACTGTAACAGAAAATCCTAAAGACTCCACAAAAAAAGGCTGTTAGAACAAATGAATGCAGTGAAGTTGCAGGATACAAAATCAATACACAAAACTCTGTTACAGTTCTAGATACTAATAAGAAACTAAAAGATAGAGAAATTAAGAAAATTATCCTATTTACAATTTCATCAAAAAGAATTCTAGGAATAAATTTAACCAAAGAGGTGCAAGACCTGTACATTGAAAATTGTAAGTCATTAATGGAAAAATTTCAAGAAAATACAAATGAAAGGAAAACTATTCCAAAATCATAGATTAGAAGAATTAATATTGTTAAAATATCCATATTACCCAAAGTGATCCACAAATTCAATGAAATCCCTGTCACAATCTCAGAGGTATTTTTCACAGAAATAGAAGAAACAATCTCAAAATTTGTGGGAAGTTTTGTGGGAAACAATCCCACAAAAGACCCTGAATAGCCAAAGCAATCTTGAGAAAGAAAAATAAAGCTGGGGGCAACACACTCCCTGATTTCAAGCTATACTACAAACAGTAATAATCAAACAGTATGGTATTGACATAAAAACAAACATATAGGTCAGTAAAACAGAGTAGAGAGCCCAGAAATAAACCCACCCATATATGGTCAATTGATTTATAGTAAATTAGCCAAGATTATACAATGAGGAAAGAACAGTCTATTCAGTATTTGGTGCTGGGAAAACCAGACAACCAAATGCAAAGAAATAAAATTAGACCAGTATCTGTTATCAGGGGTCCCCAATCTTTTTGGCACTATGGACCAGTTTCATGGAAGACAATTTTTCCACAGATCAAGGGTGGGAGGATGGTTTCGGGACAACTCAAGTGCATTACATTCAAGCTCACCTCCTGCTGTGCTGCCTAGTTCCTAACAGACACGGATGGGTACAAGTCCACAGCTTATAGGCTGAGTACCCCTGTCTTATATCATATACAAAAATTAAGTCTAAATTGATTAAAGGCTTGATTGTAAGACCTGAAACCATAAGCCTCCGAGACAACATAGATGGTAAATTCCTTGACATCAGTCATGGTGATAGTTTTGGATCTGATACCAAAAGCAAAAGTACCTAAAGTAAACAAGAGGGACTTCCTCAAACTACAAAGCTTCTGCACAGCAAAGGAAAACATTAATAAAATGAAAGGCAACCTACTGAGTGGAAGAAAAATATTGGAAATTATAAGAACTCATACAACACAATGAAAACCCCCCCACAAACAATCTGATGAAAACATGGGCAGAAAATCTAAACTAGCATTTTTCCAAAGATAACATACAGATGGCCAACAGGTACCTAAAAAGATGCTAACATCACTAATTATCAGGGAAGTGAGAATAAAAACCACAATGAGATATCACCATACACCTGTTAGAATGTCTTTTATCAAAAAGACAAGAAATAGATGTTGAAAAGGATGTGGAGAAAAGAGAACCTTTGTGCACCGTTGGTGGGAATGCACATTGGTGCAGCCACTGTAGAAAGCAGTATGGAGATACCTCAAAAAAATAAACATGGTTCTGTCTTTTGACCCAGCATTCCCACTTCTGAGAATATAACCAACAAAACACAAAACACTAAATCAAAAGAACATATGCAGCATTATTTATAATAGCTAAGACATGGAAGCAATTTAAGTGTCCATGGATAAATGATAAAGAAATTTAGTATGTATGTGCATATATGAATACATATAGATATGTGATACACACAATAGAATATTATTCAGCCATAAAAAATAATAAAATCCTGAGGACATGATGCTAAGTGAAATAAGTCAGAGAAAGACAAGTACCATATAATCTCACTTATATATGGCATCTTAACAAAAAAAAACAAGCTCATAGATAAAGAGAACAGATTGCTGTGGAGGGGAAGTGAGTGAAATTGGTGAAGGGAGGGCAAAAGGAACAAACTACTAGTTGTAAAATAAGACATGGAGACATAATGTACAGCATGGTTGTTATTGGTAGATAAGCCCATACTCTTGGCCTGCCACTTCTCTGCGAGCCAAGATGCTGACACTTGGCATACTGTGCCAAGCTGCAAGAAGTGGGTGCCTCTCTGGGGATAGGGAGCAGAGCCCAGAGGTTTAGCTGATTGCAGCATCCCAGCTGTGCAACTGCCTGGCCCTGAGGCAGTGGGAACCCTGGCAGACACCACAAGTGGCAGGGTACCACCTCCCTGGCACCACCTTCTCCCCACCCCCAGGTGGGAGCAGTGGTTGGGCCCAGCTGCCCCAGATTGTTAGGCTAGGACATGGCAGAGCCATCTCAGTGTAGCCTGAGGCCTCAAGAGCAAGGAAGCCAGGCAGCCCTGAATGAATCAGGGTCAGGGCAGTCCCCCCCCACCAGCTGGGATGGCAGCAGGGGGAGATTCTTAAACTGAATGTACTAAAAGCTGGAAATATGAATGGACATGGCCCAAGTGAATGGGGAAAGCTGGAAAGATTAACAGATGGTGCCCATGGCATGCCTAGGGCTAGAGAAATGATGGATAGGGCCTTAACAAGCCCTAAAGATGAATGGATAGGGTCCCCAGTGCACCAAGACCTAGAAAGATAATTGAATAAGGGGAAAAGCCCTTGACCTCACCCTTCCAAGGCTAGATTGGGAGTGGACCCAGGGGGAAGGCAGGCACATGCACCATTTAAGTCAGAATGGCAGCAGGGGGTGGTCCTAGACCAAAGAGGCCTGTCAATCTAACCTGGGTAAGGAAGGGATTTGTTGGGAGGTAGACCCACCCACAGCACCTGAAAGATTAGGAAGTTAATTGGTCATCCTGAGAAAACACCTGGCCTGTCCCACACCCAAAATAGATATAGTCCCAGGAGAACAAAGAAATACTCTAGCTCTAGCTCTTGCTCGTTGCTCATTGCTCGGAACCTGCACTCAGTGGGTGCACTGGTCTGCCTTCCATGGGCCACATAGCCTTAGTAGCTGCATGGCCCATGGCTTCCAGGAGGGAGTTTTGCTCTCTCTCTTGCCGACCTGGTGAAGCATTTATCAGTGTGTTCATGTGCTCTCTCATCTGGAAGCAGGCGACCTTACAGCCCTAGCAGCAGCATGGTCATGACCACATTGGCTCCACATGCGGCCTCCAGGAGGGAGCCTGAAGCCCAACAGCAGCTGGGAACAAGGTGAGCGACCGGATGATCACTTAGCAGCCGCCTGTAGGCTCCAAAGGACAATACTTTAAAATAGAGCAGGAACTCTGGGCACTGCCCTTTGTTCTGGTCTTGCTGAGGATGGGTCACTAAGAGAGACGAGCTAAGAGACGGGGAGTCCCCCACTCTCCAAGATGGCGCAGCCTACCAATCAAACTTCTTTCCTTTTCCATCAGCACCCACCTCTCAAGTCTGGCTTTTGTGCCAGCAGGCAGCTGAGCCTCTGCCTTTTTTTTGTTCAGTAACATGGTGATTATACCTGACCCTTGAACAATATGAAGGTTAGTGGAACCATTCTCCTGCACAACTGAAAATCCACATATAATTGCAACTGACCCTACACATTCACAGATTCCCAACCGTGGACTGACCCTTGAACAACAGGGGTTTCAAATGCATGGGTCAACTTAACTACACAAGTCAATTGAAAAAACCCCCCACACATAATTGGACCAGTGCAGTTCAAACCCATGTTGTTCAAGGGTCAACTATATTAATAATACTGTATTCCCTGGCCTGGTGGCTCAGTTGGCTAGAGCATCATCCCATATAACAAAAAGTTGTGGGTTTATCCAGTCAGGGCATATAGATAGGTTGTGGGCTCTATTTACAGTAAGAGCACATGTGGGAAGCAACCAAAGGATGTTTCTCTCTCACATGGATGTTTTTCTTTGTCTTTCTAAAATCAATAAAATTGGGTGAGGTTTCAAAAATAATAAAATAATAAAAATGCTGTGTCAAGTAATAATAAAAATATTATATTGAATATTTGTAAGTTGGTAAGAGAGTATTTCTTAAAAGTTCTCACCGAAAGAAAAAAATTGTAACTCTGTATGGATATAAATGTTAACTAGACTTCTTGTGGTAATTATTTTGAAATATATACAAATATTAAATCATGATATTGTACACATGAAACTAATGTTACATGTCAGTCATACTGTGAATGAGAAAAATGAAAAGGCAAAGAGATTGCCTGGAAGTTATTAAAAAAAAAAAAGATTTCTGAGACAGATAGGTGGAGGCCTAAAAGAATTCATAGTAAGCATGAAGACCTAGGATAATGGTACCCAATATTACCTAAGGATATTACCTTATTACCCATGTGAAAATTTTAAATGAGCATATCAAAATATGCTCAACATCATTAGTCATGGGGAAATGCAAATCAAAACCACAGTGAGAAACTACTTTATAACCGTAAGAATTATAATCGTGAACAAGGATATAGAATAATCAGAAAACTCAAACACTGTGGGTGGAAATATAAAATGGTACAGCTGCTTTGGAAAACAGTTTGGTAGTTCCTCTAAATGCTAAACATATAGTTACTATATGGCTTAGCAATACTACTCATTTCTTCCAAGAGATTTGAAAATGTATGTCTACACAGTAATTTGCACATGAATGTTCACAGTGGCATAATCACAATAGCCAAAAAGTAGAAGTAACCCAAATGCCCATTAAATGATGAAGGAGTAAACAAATTGTGGGACATCCATAAAATGAATATTATTCAGTGATAAAAATAAAGTACTAATACAAGATACAATGTGGATGAACGTTAAAATATTATGCTAAGTAAAAAAAATCCAGACACAAAAGACCACACAATAGGTATGATTCCAATTATATGAAATGTCTGGAACAGGCAAATCTATAGACAGGAAGTAGATTAGTGGTTGCCTAGGAATGGAGAGGATGGAGGAAATGGAGAGTGACTGTTGATGGGTACTGGATTTCTTTTTGGAATGATAAAAAAGTTCTAAAATTCACTGTAATGATGGTTGTACAACTCTGAATATAAAAACTAACCTGAACTCTTTAAAAGAACACTGAACTGTCCCTGGCTGGTATGGCTCAGTCGAATGAGTGCCGGCCTGTGAACCAAAAGGTTGTTGGTTTGATTCCCAGTCAGGGCACATACCTGGGTTGCAGGCCAGGTCCCCAGTAGGGGGCATGCGAGAGGCAACTACACATTGATGTTTCTCTCCCTCTCTTTCTACCTCCCTTCCCCTTCTCTAAAAATAGATAAACAAAATCTTTACAAAAATAAATAAACTGAATTGTAAAAAAGGTTAATTTTATACTATGTGAATTATATCTCAATAAAGTTGTTATAGAGAATTGAAAAATCAAGACATCCTTTTACTTTTTAACTTATCGAAAATCTTCAATTCCTTTAAATTTTAAATTAACTGAACTTGATTCCAATTCTGACTTAACTTTAAGTAAATTTTAAACCAAATAATAATTTCTAAACAAATACCTGTTTGCACACCAGTATCCTTCTTAGAAGAGTTCATAGAACTGAAACATGTATTCATTTTACCACTGACTTCATCCAAGCT